>JAREIK010003135.1:449065-479065 GCA_029783825.1 Sapria himalayana | reverse complement strand
ATATATTTATCTATTTTTTGTCTATATGACTATCTGTCTATCTGTCTATCTATCTTTATATTTATCTATCTAACTAACTAACTATCTATCTATCTATCTAGATACATGTCTATCAGTCTATTTGTCTATATATCTTTCTATTTCTCTATATATTTGTTTATCTATCTACCTGTCTAATTATCTATCTGTTTATCTTTTTATCTGTCGATATAACGATTGATCTCTCTATCTATCTATTTGTTTATCTGACTATATATCTATCTAACTATCTTTCTATCTACCTATCTATCCATCGATATATCTATCTTTCTATCTATTTCTCTATCTAAATATATATTAGTCTATCTTTTTTCTATCTATCTTTGTGTCTACTTATCTATCTTTCTTTCTTTCTTTATATTTTACTATATGTCTCAAAGTCTATTTGTATATTTGTCTATATGTCTATTTGTCTATCCATTTATCTTTCTAAGTGTCTATGTAAATATATATATATATATATATATATATATATATATATATATATATATATATATCTGTCTGTCAACCTATTTGTCTATCTATCTATATATCTATCAATATATCTGTCTATCTATGTATTTATATTTCTATATATTTGTCTATCTGTCTATCTTTATATGAATTTATTAGTCTATATTGATATTAATCAATCAAACTATCTGTATATATATCTATTTATCTATTAATCTATCTGTCTGTCTATTGGTCTATCTATCATAGTGTCTATTCTACAATTTTTTTTTCTATTAATCTGTCTATCTTTTATCTATCTATTTATCTATATGTCTATATGTAAATCTATCTATCTATATGTCTATTAGTCTATCTATCTATCTATATGTTCTTTTGTCTATCTACCTACTTATCTACCTATTTATCTATATACTTGTCTATCTGTTTGTCTATCTATCTATCTATCCATCTATTTGTCTGTCTATCTACCTCTTTATCTATTTATCTATCTATCCATCTATTTGTCTGTCTATCTACCTCTTTATCTATTTATCTATCTATCTGTATATCTGTATATCTTTTGACCTTTCTCCCTACCTTTTCTTTATCTATCGATCAATCAATCAATCAATCTATTTATTTGTTTATCTATCTATTTTTTTATCTATTTATCTATAAATCAATCTATCTATCTTCCTATCTATCTTTTTTTTGTCTTACTATTAATCTATCTATCTTTCTATCAATATGTATATCTATCTCTATGTCTATCTATATATCTATTTACCTATCTATTATATATCTATCATTAATCTATCTATCTATCTATATATCTATCTGTCTGTCTATCTATCTATCGATCTATCTATTAGTCTATCAATTTATTTATTTATCTATCTACATATCTAATGCCTATCCATATATTTGTCTATCTATCTATTTGTCTTTGTATGTATCTGTCAATCTTATAATCTTACGATTTGTCGATCTGTGTATCTATCTATTTGAATATCAATCTATCTATATATATTTGTATCTAAGTATATTTGTATCTGTCTATCTATTTATAAGTCTATCAGTCTATCTATCTATTAGTCTATCTATCTATCAGTCTATATATATTTCTATATATCTATCTATCTATTTATCTAACTATTTATCTATCTATCAATCTATCTATATGGCTATATGTTTATATGTCTATCTATTTTATATATATATATATATATTTGTCTATCTTTAAATCTATTTATCTAGAGATCTAGCAATCTATATATCAATCAATTAATCTATCTATCTATTATTCTCTCTGACTATCAATATATCTATATATCTTTCTTTCTGTATATATGTCTATCTTTCTATCAATCAAACTATCTATCTATCTTATTGTCTAGCTTCCTAATTGTATATGTGTCTATCTATCTATCTATCTATTTATCTATATGTCTATCTATCTATCTTTTATATATCTATCTGTATATATGTTTATATATCTATCTATTTATCTATCTATCTATAAATGTATCTATTTGTATATTTGTGTTTCTATCTATATGTCTATTTATCTATCAATCTATTTGTCTGTGTCTTTCTATCTGTCTATTTGTTTATTTGTCTATATGTCTATCTATCTATCTATATATCTTTCAATGTATTTGTTTATATATCTATTTGACTATCTATGTATATGTCTATTAGTCTATTTATTTATCTATCGATTTGTATATCTATATATATCACTATCTGTCTATTTCTCTATTTATCATACTGTCAATTTTTCTATCTATCTATCGGTTTATCTGTCTTTATGTCTCTCTATTTATTTATATGTCTATCTATGATTCTATATTTCTATGTTTTTGATTATTAATCTATCATTTGTTGTATGTGTCTATTAGTTTATCTCTCTATCTATCTTTTTGTATATATGTCTATACATATATATATATGAATGTATGTGTGTATGTATAGATATATATATATATATATATATATATATATATATATATTATATGTCTATATGTCTATCATTTTATCTATCATACTATCTATCTATCTATATATCTATATGTCTATCTATCTATTTTTTTATCTATCATCTATCTATTTGTCTATCTATCAGTCTACATGTCTATTTGTTTATTAATCTATCTTTTTATCTATATATTTATCTATCAATCTATATTTCTACTTGTCTATTTATCTATCTTTCAATCTGTCTATCTGTCATGTAAGATATCTTTTATCTATCTATCCATCTATCTATATGTATACAGGTCTTTCTGGATATCTGTCTTTTAGTCTAATGTAAGTATATGTATCTATCTATTAGTATATCTATCTATCTATTTATCTATCAGTGCATCTATCTATCTATATATCTATGTATCTATTTATCTGTCATTCTATTAATCTCTCTATATATCTATCTACGTATTTTTGTATCTAACTATATGTCGAACTATCTACTAGTCTATTTGTCTACCTATCTATTAGTCTATCTATTTATATGTCTATTCAGTCTATTTGTATATATGTATATTTGTCTATCTTTTCATCTCTCTATCTATCTTTATATATATATATATATAATCTGTCTATCTATCTATCTGTCTCTCTATTTATCTATATATCTATCTATCTTTCTATTTATCTATATATTTTTCAATCTATCTAAATGTATAATTTTTTATCTATCTTCTATCTATTTTTTTATCCATCTATCTATCTACCTATCTATCTACCTATCTATCTACCTATCTATCTATTTATCAAACTTTTATGTATTTGTCTATATGTCTATTTGTTTATCTGAGTAAATGTATATCAGTCTATTTATCTAAGTGTCTATCTATATATATGCCTATCTATCTATCTATCTATGTATCTATTTGTCTATCTTGTCATACTATTTATCTATCTATTTCTATAGCTATCTATTTTTATATATTTTAATCTATCAATCATTCTATCTATATATCAATCTTTTTTTCTATCTATCTATCTAACTATCTATCTTTCTATTTGTCTATCTATGTATGTATCTATATGCATATCTATATATAAGTCTATCTTTATATATGTCATATATGTATCTGTCTATATGTCTATATGTCTATCTATCTATCTCTCTATCTGTCTATCTATCTATTAGTTTATCTTTCTATCTATCTTTTTATCTGTCTATCAGACTATCTATCAATCTATCTAACTAAGTATCAAGTTATCTGTCTATCTATCTATCTCTCTCTCTCTCTCTATCTCTATTTGTCTATCTATCTATTAGTTTATCTTTCCTTCTACCTATCTCTTTATATGTCTATCAAACTATCTATCCATCTATCTATGTATTAATTAACTGTCTATCTATCTTTCTTTCTTTCTCTAATCTATCTTTATGTTTATATGTTTATCTATTAATCTCTCTATCTATCTACCTGTCTATCTATCTATTAGTCTATCTTTCTATCTTTCTATCTATCGATCTTGTATATGTCAATCTATCTATCTATCAATCTATTTGTCTATCTAACTATATGATTATGTATATATATGTCTATTTGTGTATATGTGTATTTATCTATGTGTCTATTTGTCTTTCTGTAAATCTATCTATTTTTCAATCAATCAATCTATTATACTATCTATTTGTTTATCTATCTTTCTGTCTATTTTTCTATCTATCTATCTATCTACCTATCTAGAGGTGTCAACCGTGCCGGGCCGGGCCGGCACGAGGCACGGCACGGTTCAGTCGTGCCTGGGCCGGCCCGGCACGGAAAAAATCCGTGCCCGGGCCCTTGCCGTGCCCGGCTTTGGCCCGTGCCATGCCCGGCTTTGGCACGAGCCGTGCCGTGCCTGGCCCGGCACGGTTCGGCCCGCGGCACAGCAAACCAGCACGAGCTTATCCCATGCCGGGAGCCTCGTGAGTCCGACCGCATGCTTCCCCTCCCACAAAAAAAAGACCGCGGCTCGGGTCTAATTCGACCCGACCCGCGGTCCCCGTTTCCCGAACCGCTCCGACAGGTTTGCCCGAGCGGGCCATGCGAGGCACGGCACGGCCCGCCGTGCCTGCGGACCGTGCCGGGCTGAGCACGGCACGGTACGGTAACCGTGCCGTGCCCGGCCCTGCACGGAAGCACAATCGTGCTGGTTAAAAATGGGCCATGCCGTGCCGGGCCGGCCCGTTTGACACCTCTATACCTATCTACCTACATACCTATCTATCAATATGTGTATCTATCTATCTATCTATATGTCTGTCTAACTATCTATCTATTTATCTATTTATATATTTTTCGGTCTATTTATGTATATATCTATCAATATGCCTATATATATATATATATATCTAACTATCTGTCTATCTATCTATTTATTTGTCTATTTTTCTATCTATCTATCTATATATCTATCTTTTTATCAGTCTATCTTTATATTTGTCTATCTATCTATATGTTTATTTGTCAATTTGTTTATCTATTTATTTTCTATTTATCTATCTATCTTTCTTTCTTTTTTTAGTATATCTAACTATCGATCAATCTGTATATTTGTAAATCTGTCTATATATTATCTATCTATATATTTGGCTATCTATCTATATATCTATTTGTCTTTTAATCTATCAATCAATTTATCTACCTATCTATCTATGTATCTATCTTTCAATGTATTTATCTATCTATGTATCTATCTTTCAATGTATTTATCTATCTATCTATCAATCTTTTACTTATTTATCTATCATACTATCTATCTATCTATCTATTTTCCTATTTATCTATTTATCTATCTGTCTATCTATCGATCTATCAATCAACCTATTTGTAATTTTTTTCTATATGTCTCTATATCATTCTAACTATCATTGCCTTGTCTATCTCTCTACCTGTCTATTTATTTGTCTATCTTTAAATCTATATGTATATCTATCTATTTCTCTATTTATCTATTTTTCTATTTGATAATTATCTATACATTTATCTTTCTATCTGTCGATCTATCAATCTATCTATTTGTACATTTGTTTATCTATCTATCCATCCATCCATCTATTTATCTATCTATCAGTCTATCTATTTGTCTATTCATTTATATGTATATGTGTCTACTTATCAATCTATCTATTTGTCTATTTTTCTATCTCTCTATCTAACTATATGTCTATATGTCTATCTATCTATCTATCTAATTGTCTATCATCTATTAGTATATTTATTTATCTATCTATCTATCTATCTGTCTAATTATTGTCTATTTGTCTATCTTTCTATCTATTAATCTATCAATCTATGTATATGTCTATCTATTTGTCTATCTAACTATTAATCTATCATTGTATATGTGTATTTGTGTATCATTCAATTTGTCTATCAATCTGTTAAATCCCCAATAAAAAAATGAATAAATAAATAATATGATTTTTTTTCTAGAAAAATGGGCAAAATGGTAATTTTGCAATAAAAAAAATAAGCTGAAAATTTTAGAACCCTGATGATAAAATAGATTTCATTATTGAATTCGTCTTGAGATATATAAATACAGTGACAAATTTCATTTAATTCGGAGGAAGTTAGAATTTATTTATTTTTTAATTATTTAAATAATTATTACAATAATTAGGAAATAAAAAAACATAAATGAAAAGGCCACGCCACAATGTTAGCACGTGGTTGCACATGCATGGTCCATGCGTCAAAGATAAAAAAATAATTATTTTTTTTGCGTCAAAGATAAAAAAATAATTATTATTTTAATAAAATAATAATTAAAAAAATGACATGAATCAGGAAAACGGGATGACAGGAAAAAAAATAAAAACATACTTTGGGAGAGAGAGGTACAGTGCAGATAAAAAAGATAAAAGATTTGTTGATTTTCTTTTGATCATAATTGATTATTCTAGAGTCAGAATAGATTAGTTCAACAACTAAAGTTACTCTATGCGACGAGATCGTTTAGTTTGATTACAATTTTATAAAGTTTCCGTGAAATATTTCGTGAGATAGTGGTTTTCTCCTAGCGGAATATCTTTCTTTTTAAAGGATATAAATGATAATGTTTTATATTTTAGTTCGAAATATTAGAAATTTCAATGGGAATGATAAATTGGTGAAAATTTTCAGTGTTTTAGTTAGTAAAATATATTACAGTGGAACTAGGTTTAGATAGGTATAACTGTGTCTGGAACATGGTTTTTAATTGTAAATGGCATATTTACATTTCATACATACTAGAACATTCCATATAAATGGGTGGGTGCATGATACACACACACACACACACACACACACATAAAGGTATATGGATTGTATTTTCCTAACTCGAATTAGGACAACATCCAGGCTGAGTTGCACAATATTTTTTTAGGAGCATGGCTAATATAAATATGTGAACTTGAATTAGAAAAATGTCCAGGCTGAGTTATGCGATGATTTTTGGAAAATATCAAAGAAAAACAATATTTTATCAAAAAATATCTAATATGATTTTTTGGAGGAGGTTCATATTTCTCAGAGTAATTCCAAGAAAAGTATATTTTATTCAGAGAATGACTAATATTAGTTTTTGGAGAAGGTTCATATTTTTCAGAATAATACTAAAAAAATAAATATTTCTATAGATACACACACACACACACACATCTACATCTATATATAATATATCACACTTCGTTTCAGCATGTGTGAGGGAGTCAATGGGACTCAGGAATATGGACATATAAATATATTACTCATAATTGCATTCATATAAACATTATACTTATGTGGGTGTTGATATATATGCATGATATTTTATGTGCACTTAGATAGTTAGTAGCCCTATAGAAGTTTACATCTACTAAGCTTTGCTCACTCTATTGTGGGACCCCTTTAAGGTACAAGTCAAGGACAGATAACAGATCCACATGTGAGGATCGCATGTGTAAAGGGAAGCCGGCTATGACTTGAATAATAGATTGTGTTTTTTTATTCCACTGAGCAAATAAAATAGAAAAAAATGTATATATGTTACAATTGAAAAAATTTTATTTTATTACTTATTTTGTTGTGTGATAGAATGAATGGGACCCCCTGGGGAATGATGTCTGACAACTTGGTACTAGAGGGATTATTCTGAAAAATGGGATAATCGGAAAAAAAAATAAAAACATGCTTCGAGAGAGAGAGGTACAGTGTAGAGAAAAAAAAATAAAAGATCCGTTGATTTTCTTTTGATCATAATAGATTATTCTGGAGTCAGAATATAATAGTCCAAGAATTAACTTTACTCTACTCGACAAGATCTTCAGTTTGATATCAAAAGTTTTCGTGAAATATTCCGAGAGGTAGTGGTTTTCTCCTAGCGGAATTTCTTTTTATTTAAAGGTCATAAATGATCATGTTTTATATTTCAATTCGAACTGTTAGAAAGTGTATTGGGAATGGTAAATTGGTGAAAATTTTCTATGTTTCAGTTAGTAAATATATTGTAGTGTGAATTGGGTTTGGATAGGTATAACAATGTCTGGAAGATGGTTCCAACCGTAAATGATATATTTGCATTTCATATGCATGAAAACATACCATATAAATAGGTGGGTGCATGAAATACACACACACACACACACACATAAAGGTATATGAATTGTATTTTGCGAACTCGAATTGGGACAACGTCCAGACTGAGTTGCATGGTATTTTTTCAGGAGCATGACAAATATAAATATGCGAACTCGAATTAGGACAACTTCCAGGCTGAGTTATACAATGGTTTTTGGAAAATATCCAAGGAAAAAATATTTTATTAGAAAATGATCACTATGATTTTTCAGATGAGGTTCATATTTCTTGGAATAATTCCAAGAAAAATATATTTTATTTTGAGAATATTAATATTATTTTTCGGATGAGGTCCATATTTTTTGGAATAATTCAAAAAAAAAAAAAAAAATAAATATATATATATATATATATATACATACATACATACATACATATATATACATACATACATACATACATATATATACATACATACATACATCCATACATATACATACATACATACATACATATATATACATACATACATACATACATACATATATATATATATACACATACATACATACATACATATATATATATATACATACATACATACATATATATATATATATATACATATATATACGCGCACACACACACACATCTACATCTAGAGGTGCCAAACGGGACGTGTGGGCCAGCCCAGCCCATTTTTAGCCGACCCAGCCGTGCTTTCGTGCTTGGTCAGGCACGACATGGTTACTGTACCATGTCATGCATGGCCTCGCATGGTTCTATGGAGGTCTGGCACAAGCCCACGACACGAATCCGCCTGGTTCTACCCGGTCAGGCTGAACCCTGATTTAAAAAAAATTAGGGTTTGGCGACGCACCACCATGCAGCTGTGCCCATCTCCCAGCACAATGCTTCTTATTTATCGGGGGTTTGCGAGTTTCTCCCGTTGGGCTCACATTCTGCTATTGGGGAGGTTTCTCGGTTCGTGCCGAGATACCGTACCAATGGGCCACGGTACTGAGTCGGGCCAGGCATAGCACGAGGCTTGGTTGGCCTCGATACGGCATGGCATGGTTGGTGCCATGGACAGGCTCTGCACGGGCACTTACACGATAAATTCCCATGCTGGGCCAGCCCAAGCACAGCCGAATCATACCATGCCTCGTGCCGGACCGGGCCAGCACATCCCGGTTGACACCCTCTATCTACATTTATATATAATATATCACACTTGGCTTCGGCATCTGTGAGAGAGATGATGGGACTCATGAATATGAGCATATATACATTTTATCTATAATTGCATTCATATAAATATTATAATTGAATGGGTGTTGATATATATGCATGATATTTTACATACACTTAGATAAGTAGTAGCCATGTAAACGTTTACCTCTATCGAGCTTTGCTCAGTCCTTTGTGCGACCCCTTTCAGGTATAGGTCCAGAAAAGTTGACAGACCCACATGCGGGATCTCACGTGTGGAGGGAATCCGGTTGTGGCTTGAATAATAGATTATGTAGATTATTCTGCTGAGCAAATAAAATGAAAAATAAATGTATGTTATATTTGAGAAAATTTTATTGTATTACATATTTTATTGTGTGATGGAATAAATGGGACCCCTAGGGGGATGAGGTGTCATTGCATAGTATTAGAGGTGTTATTCCAGAAAAAGGGATGACTAGAAAAAAAAATAAAAACATACTTCGGGAAAGAGATACAGTTAATAGGGAAAAAAATAAAAAATCCATTGATTTTCTTTTGATCATAACAGATTATTCTGGAGTTGAAATAGAATAATCCAAGAACTAAAGTTACTCTATGTGACGAGATATTGAGTTTGATATCAAATTTATAAAGTTTTTATAAAATATTCCGAGAGATTGTGGTTTTTTCCTAACAAAATTTCTTTCTATTTAAAGGCCATAAATGATCGTGTTTTATATTTCAATAAGAACTGTTAGAAATTTTATTAGGAATGATAAATTGGTGAAAATTTTTTGTGTTTTGGTTAGTAAAATATATATTATAGTCTGAAATGGGTTTGGATAGGTATAACTATCTCTATAATATTGTTTTTAATTGTAAATAGCATATTTGCATTTCATATGCATTTGAACATTCCATATAAATGGGTGGGTACATGATATATATATATATATATATATATATATATATATATATATATATATACACACACACACACACACACATATAAAAGTATATGAATTATATTTTGCAAACTCAAATTGGGACAAATGTCCAGACTGAGTTGTGTGGTAATTTTTCAGGAGGATGGCTAATATAAATATGTGAACTCGAATTGGGACAACGACTAAGTTATACGGTGGTTTATGGAAAATATCCAAGAAAAGAGTATTTTATCGGAAAATATCCAATATGATTTTTCGGAGGAGACCATATTTCTCAGAGTAATTCCAATAAAAACATATTTTATTCGGAGAATAACCAACATAATTTTTGGATGAGGTTCATATTTTTTGGAATAATTCCAAAAAATAAATATTTCTATATATATATTATTTATTTATATCTACATCTAAATATAATATATCACACTTCACTTTGGCATGTGTGAGGGAGTCGATGGGACTCATGAATATGAACATATAAATATTTCATCCATAATTGCATTCATATGAATAGATGTTGATATATAGGCATGATATTTTACATGCACTTAGATAGGGAGTAACTCTGTAAAAGTTTAGCTCTACTGAGCTTTGGTCAATTTTTTGTGGGACCCCTTTCAGGTACAGGTCTAGGAAAGCTGATAGACCCACAAGCGTGATTGCATGTGTGAAAGGAAGCTAGTTGTGGCTTGAATAATAGATTATGTGCTTTTATTCTGCTGAGCAAATAAAATGGAAAAAATGTAAGTTACATTTGAGATAATTTTATTTTATTAAACATTTTGTTGTGTAATGGAATGAATAGGACCCCATGGGAGATGGGGTGTCAGCTTGGTATTAGATGTTACGTATACTATTACCTATAACTCAGAAATTGGATCATGGTTTAATATACATATATATACTGTGGTTGTGGATATATCATTTGTTATTTTCTTCTTGTTCTGAATCTATACAATTACAACTAGTTGGAAGTAGAATTCTTAACATAACTATCAATCTGTCTATCTATCTATCAGTCTATCTATATATCTATCTATTTTCAATTACTTTATCTATCAACTTGTCTATTTGTCTTTGTGTTTATCTATTTATCAGTCTATTTATCTATCTATCTATCTATTTGTTTGTCTATCTGTATATTTGTCTATCTATAAAAATATCTATCTGTCTGTTTGTCTATCTATTTTCCTATACTTCTATCTATCTATCTGTCTGCCTGTGTATTTGTCTATACTTCTATATTTCTATGTGTCTATCTAACTAACTATCAATTTTCCTATCTATCTATCATTCTACTTGTCTATCTATGTATCTATCTTTATATGCATTTGTCAATTTATCTATCTATCTATTTGAGTATATGTCTAAAAGTTTTTCTATCAATCTATCAATCAATCAATCTATCTATAAATCTGATTATCTACCTATCTATCTATTTGTCATAATGTCTATATGTCTATCTGTCTATTTGTCTATTTTCTTATTTGTCTAGCTATCTAATTTTCATTATGTCTATATGTCTATCTATCTATCTGTCTATCTATTTGTCTATCTGTCAATCTATCTATTTATGTATCTATCTTTAATATATTTCATTATCTATTTATCTATTTGTGTACATGTCTATCAGAGAATCTATCTATCTGTCAACATGTATATCTGTGTATCTATCTATTTGTTTGTTTGTATGTCTATCTATCCATCTACTTGTCAATCAATCTATCTATCTATATGTCAATCTCTCTATTTGTCTATCTATAGGTGTATCTATCTATTTATCTATCTATCAATTGATTTGTTTATCTATCTCTCTGTCTATATAACTTTATAATTTATCTATCTATATATCTATCTGTCTATTTGTCAATATATCAATCTATGTATCTATCTTTCTATCTATTTGGTTATCTATCTATTTGTCTCACTCTATCTATCAATTATCTATCAGTCTATCTATCTACCTGTTCAATTGTCAATTTGTCTATCTATCTTTCTTTGTCTTTTTTTAATATGATTATATGTCTATCTATCTATCTATCTGTCTGTCTGTCTGTCTATATGTCAATTTGTCTCTTTGTCTCTCTATCATTTTGCCTATCTTTCTATTTGTCTATCTCTTTATCTGTCTATCTATCTATCTATATATCTATCTATTTATCTGGCTGTCTGTCTATCTATCTATCTATCTATATATCTATCTATTTATCTATCTGTCTCTTTGTCTCTCTATCAATGTATCAATATATCTATCTGTCTATTTGAGTTTATGTCAGTCTATCTATTTGTTTATATGTCAATCTATCAATTTATCTATTTATTTATCTTTCTGTTTGTCTATCTGTCTGTCTTTTGTCTTTTTGTCTTTTTGTCAAACTATCTATCTATCTATTTTTTATCTGACTATCTATCTATCTGTCTATATGTCTTTCTGTCTATTTGTCTATCGGTCTATCAGTATATTAGTTTATCTTTATATCAATCTATCATTATATCTATTTATATTGAATATATCTATCTTTCTATCGATCTATCTATATACATATTTGTTTATCTATTTATCTGTCTATCTATCTAACTATCTATCTACTTATCTATCTATCTATCTATTTGTCTATTTATTTTTGTATCAATCTATTTGTCTATCTGTCTATCTGTATATTTGTTTATCTAACTAAATATCTATCTATCTATTTATCTATCTATCTATTTATCTATACTTCGATATGTCTATGTGTCTATCTAACTATCAATCTATTTTTCTATCTATCTATCTACTTATCTATTTATGTATCTATCTTTATATGTATTTGTTTATCTATCTATCTGTCTATTTGTGTATAGGTCTATCAGTCGATATATCTATATATCTATCTGTATATTTGTCTGTCTATCTATCTATTTATCTGTCTGTCTGTCTAATTGTCATTCTATCTATTTGTCTATCTATCTATTTGTCTATTTTTCTATTTGTCAATCTATCTAACTATCTATTTATCTTTTTATCTATCTATCTATCTGTCTGTCTATCTATCTATCTATCTATCTATCTGTCTGTCTATCTATCTATCTGTCTATCTATCTATCGATTACCTATGTGTCTATCTATTTATCTATCTGCCTATCTTTCTGTCTATTTGTCTACCTATCTATTTTTCTATCATTATATTTGTCTCTCTTTATCTCTCAATTTTATATTTCTATATCTCTCTATTTGTCATCCATTCTATATTTGTCACTATCTATCTCTCTATCAATCTATCTATTTATCTTTCTATCTGTCTATATGTATATTTGTCTATCTATCTATTTGTCTATCAATATATCTTCTTATTATTCTATTTGTTTATCTATTTATCTTTCTATTTGTCTATCTATATATCAGTCTTTCTATGTATTTTTCTATTTTTTTATGTGTATATGTTTATTAGTCTATCTATCTATCTATCTATAGATCTATATATTTGTTTATCTACCTAACTATCTATTTGTTAATAGTCTATCTTTCTTATTGTGTATCAATCTATATGTCAATCTATCTATCTTTCTATCTATCTATGTAACTATATATCTATCAGTCTATATCTCTATTTTTCTATCATCTTTCTATTTATTTATCTATGTATCTAACTATTTATCTATCTATATATCTATCTATCTGTCTATCTATCTATTTGTCTATCAGATATCTATCTATCGATTTGTCTATATGTTTATATGTCTATCTATATATCTATCTATTTGTTGATTTGTCTATCTCTCTATATGTCTATTTGTCATACTATCTATTTATCTATCTATCTATCTATCTGCCTATCTATATATATGTATATCTAAATATCTAATAATCTATCTATTTGTCTTACTATCTGTCAATTTATTAATTTGTCATACTATCTATTTGTCTGTCTATCTATCTATCTTCCTATCTATATATATGTATATCTATCTATCTAATAATCTATCTATTTGTTTTACTATCTGTCAATTTATTAATTTGTCTTACTATCTGCCTTCAAAAAATATGTCTATCTATCTATTTGTCTATATGTCAATCTATCTATCAATATATCATTCTATTTTTCTATATGTATATCTATTTATCTATATATCTGTGTATTTATTTGTTTATCTATCAATCTATCTATCTAACTATATATTTGTCTATTTATCTATCTCTCTATTTCTTTATGATCTATCTATCTATGTATCTATATATCTATTTGTCTATCTATCTGTCTATCTATCTGTCAATCTATCTATCTATGTATCTATCATTCAGTTTATTTCTTTTTCTATTTATCTATCTATGTATATGTCTATTAGAGAATCTATCATTATGTTAACATGTATATCTATCTATCTATCTTTTTGTCTATATGTCTATCTATTTATCTATCTATGTGTCAATCTTTCTATCTGTCTATCTATAGGTGTATCTATCTATTTATCTATTTATCTATTGATATGTTTATCTATCTATTGATATGTTTATCTATCTATTGATATGTTTATCTATCTATCTGTCTATCTAACTTTCTATCTATCTATATATCTATCAGTCTATTTTTCAATCTGTCAATTTGTCTATCTATCTTTATGTCTATTTATTTATTTGTCTATCTATCTTTCTCTCTATCTATCAATTATCTATCAGTCTATCTATCTACCTATCCAATTATCAATCTGTCTATCTATCTTTTTTTCAGTCTTTTTTTAATTTGATTATCTGTCAATCTATCTATCTGTCTATATGTCAATTTGTCTATCTGTCTCTCAGTCATTTTGACTATCTTTCTATTTTTCAATCTTTTTATCTATCTATCTTTTTATCTATCTATCTATCTATATTTCTATCTATCTATCTATCTATTTGTCTATCTATCTGACTAGCTGTCTATCTGTCTATCTAATCTTTCTGTCTCTTTATCTATCTATCACTATATCAATCTGTCTATTTGAGTATCTGTCAAACTATCTATTTGTCTATCTATCTACCTTTTGTTTTATCTTTCTATCTAACTATCTATTTGTCTTTCTGTCTATCTATCTATCTATTTTTTTATTTGACTATCTATCGCTTTATCTATATGTCTATCTAACTGTCAGTATATTAGTTTATCTTTCTATCAGTCAATCTTTATATCTGTCTATTTTCAATCTATCTATCTTTTTATCTATCTATCTGTCTATTTGTTTATCTATTTATTTGTCTATTTATCTATATATCTATCTATCTACTTATTTATGTATTTATCTATATATATATATATCTGTATATCTATCTAATTATCTATCTATCTATTTGTCTATTTTTCTATCCGTCTATCTATATATTTGTCTATCTATCTAAATGTCTATCTATCTATTTATCTATACTTCTATTTATCTATGTGTCTATCTAACTATCAATCTATTTTTTTATTTGTATATCTATCTACTTGTCTATTTATGTATCTATCTTTATTTGTATCTATCTTTCTTTCTATCTATCAGTCTATATATATATATATATATATATATATATATATATATCTATCTATCTATATATCTGTCTATCTATCTATCTATCTGTCTGTCTGTCTGTCTGTCTTTCTATCCATATTTATATTTGTCTAATTGCCATACTATCTATTTGTCTATCTATCTATTTATCTATTTTCTATTTGTCTATCTATCTAACTATCTATTTGTCTATTTGTCTATCTATTGTCTACCTATTTATCTTTCTATCATTCTATTTGTCTTTCTCTTTATATCTCAATTTTCTATTTGTCTCTCTTTATTTGTTATCCATTCTATCTTTGTTACTATCTATCCCTCTATCAATCTATCTATTTATCTATCTATCTGTCTATATGTATATTTGACTATCTGTCTATTTGTCTATCAATCTTTCTCTTTATTAATCTATTTGTTTATCTATTTATCTTTCTATTTGTCTATCTATGTATCAGCCTTTCTATGTATTTTTCTATTTGTTTATCTATGTATATGTGCATATGTTTATCAGTCTATCTATCTATCTATCTATCTATTTGTCTATCTATCTAACTATCTATTTGTCTATTTGTCTATCTTTCTTATTGTCTATCAATCTATATGTCAATCTATCTATCTTTCTATCTATCTATGTGACTACATATCTATCAGTCTATATATCTATTTTTTATCTATCTATCTATTTCTCTATCTATGTGTCAATCTTTCTATCTGTCTATTTGTCTATCTATCTATCTACCTATTTTTTTTCTATTTATCTATCTATTTGTCTATCTCTATATATGTCAATATGTCTATCTTTCTCTCTTTCTATCTACGATATGTCAATCTATCTATCAATCTAACTATTTATCAATCTATTTTCTTATTTGACATTCTGTTTATCTATCTATCTGTCTATCTTTCTATCAGTCTATCTATATATCTATTTTTCTGTGTATCTATATATTTGTCTATCTATCTATCTACCTATCTATGTGTCAATCTCTTTACCTGTCTATTTGTCAAACTGTTTATCCCTCTATCTATCTATTTATCTATATTTATATCTATCTATCTATCAATTTGTCATCTTTCTATCCATCGAACTATCGATTCGTGTATCTATCTATCTGTCTGTCTATCTATCTGTCTATCTTTCTATCTATCATACTATATATTTGTTTATATGTCTATTTGTTTTTCTATCTGTCTATCTGTCTATATGTCTATTAATTTATCTTTCTATTTATCATTCTATCTATCTATCTATCTATCTGAAAATCTGTTTATCTTTCTATTATTTATCAACCCATCTATATATCTATCTATATATCTATTAATCTATCTATATATCTATCTATGTGTCTATCTATCTATTTATTTGTTTATCTATCTATCTATCTATTTATCTTTATTTCAATGTATTTTTCTATCTATCTATTTATGATTATGTCTATCAGTCTTTCTTTCTTTTTGTCTATCTATCTGATAATCTCTATTGAATTTATAAATGTGCATGGTTTCTATTGAAATATTAATCGGTATTGGGAAGAGACTTGTTATGGGAGGTTTCAGCTGGGAAAAATAGATTATCAATGGGAGTGGTGCTTTATGAGACTCACATGGTTTGAGTTTTGTCAAAATAGTTTCGAGGGTACCATATATATGGTCAAAAAATTAATTGTGGCGAGCTAGGCTTTCATTGACTTCACTGTGAAACTTTGCATTGCTTCTGGCTCGAGTGTCCATTGAACCACCTATGATACCAAAATGTTAAGTAATTTGATCGGTTGAGCTATTGACTTGCAAAAAGAAGAAAAAATTTAAAATTATTCTCTGTTTATCTTTTTTCCATAGCTCCTAAGTTATTTATAAACTAAGGAGAAGTTACAATGTAGAAGAAGTTACAAGTTTTGGCATAAAAATGAGGAAGAAGTTACAACCATTTATTGAAAACTAAGACATTTTTCTTAAGCCTACTTAAAATCTAGTTTTTGACCCAATCTAAGGAGAAATAATACTTATCATCCTCATCATTATGCTAGGAAATCCACAACGAATTTGGTAAGTTGAATTGGCACAATATTTGTTGATGAAGAACTAAACAAGTGTCATGTACAACACAAACAAGAAAGTTGAACATTAACTTCAAAAATCATTTTTTTTGTGGCAGAATATTACCACAACATTGATGCAATGGGCATAGATGCCTATACATGAACACACACTATCATAGTGTGGACGTAGTTGGAATCGAAGCTTGTACAAACAGTTCTATCAAACACAACACATGTTTGATAGTGGGGAAGAGATTGCACGTAGTGAGCGCCAACCTTTCCTCTAGAGTTTCTTGCCAATAGGGTATTCGCTCAGATATCATGTTGAAGTTTGAGACAAATAAAATTAAATTTTTTTTAGTTTGATAGAAATAACATACATGAATTATTTTTACATAAAGGGCAAATTAATTGGTGCATCCCACAAGTTGAGTCCTCCCATAAAAATATTAATAAAGAAAAACTAAATTTTAATAAATGTGAAATAAAAATTGTAATAAACTTTAATAATTAATATGTTGTATTGTAAACTGTTATATCATGTTGAGTAGTCGTATGAGATTATATATGTAGACATTAAGGGTATTGATTTTTTTCATGTGTTTTGGTCGACAATTTCTAATATCCTCTAACATAAAAAAAAATATTTAATGGAGTCCAAAATGGATATGATTGCTTTTTATTCCAATATTTTTTACAAGTAAATTGTGCATATTAAAATTAGAAAAATAAATTACGATTAAATAATTTAATATTTATAGAAAATAAAAAAATAAAAGTAAATTTTGTTTTTATATCTAGTAGTTTTTGTACTATTCCTTGCCCTAGGTGTGCCCCATGGGGCGTACCTTTGTGAATGTGCCTTATCTAAGAGCAAACAAGGTGCTCACATGTGCCTTTGTTTAGTCGCTCCTCTAGGCTTGCCAGTCATTGTGCCGATACCTTTGCAAATATTTTAAAACTATGAGCATAAGTTTGATAGTATATAAATAAATAAATTTATTTTTTTTCCATCAACAATTATGATCATTAGTTTTTCATTATAGTTGTCGAATCTTTAAAATTTATTTAGTATCATGTACAAAAATATCTGTGATGCTTGATATATATATATATATATATATAATATCAAGCATAAAATGAAGACAATATATAATACATAGAATCTAAAGCATATATAATCATTTCAATTTTAATATTTTTCAGGTATGAAATAGTTTATATTACAATTAAAAATGAAATTGAACTTAAGTAACTTTATATTTAGATAAAATAAAAAAGTTAAAAAATACATATATGTCCAATAGTTTCTGAAATAGTTTATTTGTACCTATCATGTGCTAGTCGCCTAGCCCACATTTTATTGTGTAAGTGCTTGGGCATGACTTTTATAGTAGGGAGAATTATATTTTTGTGCACCCACTACAAAAATAATTACAAAAAAAAGACCTAAAAAATAAATATTTAAGAAAATTTTATCATAGTATAAAATATATATTTTTTGGTGCACTAAAAACAAAATTATTAAAATCATATAAGCACACATGGAGCACCTCTAAAGTGTAGTCGCCAGCGCCACAAAGTGCTGGAAAAAATATCTAACCTGTGGCAAGGCATGACTTTTACCTAAAGGTATTTTAGGGGCCAGAAAAAGGTATGCCTTGGCTAGGCACACCTTGCCTCATTGAACAATATGTTACAACTCATCAAACGATCTATTGCAACCCACTGAATGATTTATTGCATTGGGCAGCTCATTTGTGTACACACACACACACATGCAAATATTTATATGTATATACATATACATGCATACTTATTTACATATATATGCATTGTGTGTTTGTGTGTGTGTATAGATACATGTATATGTATGCATATGCATACATATGCACGGATACATGTATATGTATTTATATGGATACACATATATACAAATATATGAATCTGTAAAGACATGTGCATGAGTATGTGTGTGTGTGTGTGTGTGTGTGTGTGTGTGTGTGTATAATATACACATATACGTATATATGGATACACATAAATATATATGCATATGTTTATACATATACATATATTTACATGTGTATATAAATGTTTGTGTGTGTGTGTGTGTGTGTGTATGTGTGTGTCTGTGTGTGTCTGTGTGCATGCATATATTCATATATAAATGCTTGCATATTTCCATGTATATGCATGTATATGTATGTTTATATCTATAGTCATACTATAAAATTACGTATATAATTATATTTACACACACACACACACACACACTATTAAATTATTAAAATTTTAATATTTGATATTTGATATTTGAATGCTTGTTTTGTTTTTAACATTAATAGTATTTTTGTTATGTTTGATAATTTGACTATTTTTCATTAATATACAAAAATTATGGATACAATTTTATAAAATAATATATATATATATATATATATATATATATAAAAGGTTGAATGCATCTTAAAAAAATTCAATGCTTTAATAGTGCATAAAAACTCATAATGAATTTTGATCTCAGTGCACCCTTGTGTCCCATGCTCTTGAAATAACTATGGCTTGAAGTGTCAAGTGGGTCAAATGACCTGATCATGACATGAGACACCATCCAAATTAGTTGTACCTAGCTTGGATTGACACAAACCAGAATCATGCCAAGACTTGGGTCATGCCGGCGTAAGGCATGACTCATGTCGAGTAAGGTATGACCCACATGACTAGCCAAATGGCATGGTCTACCAACATAGTGACCTATGACCAAACATGGGTCGCACCCCATCAGCGATGGGGTTGAGTTTTTGTAAAAAAAAAAACCTAGCCATGTAAAGGTTTGACTTATTGGCTAGTTCTCGTTTGGAGTATTTGAGGCTAGACTGAAGTCAATTGCCCATTACATTTTAACGTAATAGGTACCAATCGTGATAGGCACGACCTATAATTATTGTTGCCTTAAAATGAAACAAATATTTTTTTTTTGAAAAAGTAGTCATTAGACCGACTCGGCATTACTCAACACTACTGCAGACCATATGATTCATGCTTGCATGACAAAACATGTTTGACACCTCTAACTATGACTAAAAATTAGAAATTTGATTTTTCTCCCACAAGATATGTTGATATTTAAATAAAATTTAAAATTGTAGTTTTTGAATGTGAAAACCATCATTACAAATTCCAGATTGTTTTTTAAATTCGAAAATTGTTTCTATTTTATTTTTGTAAATCTAAAACACACACACACATATATATGTGTGTAGGCATAAATATTGTAACACTCACTCCTCAAGTTGATGTATAAATATTCAAAATATCAAGTTTGGAGGAGCAAAAAATAAACATAGGTATCTTCAAGATCTTCATGAAGAAGTTTACTAGTTTTTTTTAGTCTGAATATCTATTGTTGTAATAGTATCATCATCTTCTCCTTATGGAAAAAGTAGTTCAACTTCATTTTCTCAAAAATATACTAGATTGGAGGTTATGTGACTTGTTGCATAACTATCACATTGAAGAGTAGTGAGGGGGTGAAGAGCAAATACTTGATCTCTTTGAGTATGTATTGAATCCAAAATATCTCATAGATGACAATCATCATCAATCTGAATTCAATCTCTATATTAGATCTCAAAATAACAACATATCACTTATTTTTCTAGGAGACAAGTTTATTTATCAAAAAGTATAAAACTCTATTATAAATCTCCTCTTGGTGCAAATTTGAATTTCTCATGATTCTTGAAAGTAATTCCAAATCCTGAAAATTTATTCATGTATCTTAGTATGTGAAGATCCATGTGTGTGTGAATATATTGAAAAGAATTTAGGGAATAACTAATTATATTGAATGCATATATTATATATGATATGATAATAGTTAGATAGTTAATATTTCATATAATTATGTTATAATACTAAATTTAACTGAAGGGTCATAGCATAAGTAAACTCAATAACTATATCAATATGAGTAGCTGCTAGAGAACAACTCAAATACATTTTGTCTAGATATCAATCGTATAAGGATCAATATCTATAAAGGTTCTTTTTCTTGAATTATGGCCGAAAGTACTCTTTGAGCTTGATAATTATCATCTCATCTTTTTACCCATTCAAAATATCATCTATGTAGATAATGAGCAAAATTATCATACCTTTGAATTTTTTTACAAAACAAAGAAAAAGGCTATAAGATAATTGCATAAACCAAATAATGTGATTGCCTAAGTACATCTCACACATTAGATTATCGATGATTATTTTATATAGTACAATGTCTTCTAAAATATAAAAATTATATCTGATTATGTTGCTTTAAACTCAGGTGGTTGGTCTTCATCTTCTTAGTGAAAAAAATATATTATTCTTGTTTAGCTAGTATATCCTATATGTGTGAGATACTGTTATTGAATTAAGTACCCTTATGGAGGACCCACTACTCATGTAGTCTTAACTATTGAGGATATTGAATGTGTGCTTCCTTGGGGGGAGAGTTCGATTTGAACACTACACTTTTGAGCATGAGGATGGTGATTGCCCTGCTCACAACATGGAGATCTAGTGCATTGAGCATTCCTTATCTATACTTGTCGGCATGCTTGTTAATATTTTTTGTATTTTTATAAAATATGCAGTGAAATATTGAAAGAAAAAAAGAAAGACCTAAAAAATGAGATCAAATCTCTATACGTATTAGTAGCAGAAGAAGTCAAAAAAAATGAGATGTAATATGAGAAAAGTATCTCTAACAAAGATATATTTTTTTATCGCAAAGCTAGAAAAATTTAAAGACAAGATCTACAAACTCTTGGAGGATGGGATGAATCACATAGATATTAAATTGATAGGTAGTGCTGGATTTGGGAAACTATATGAGACCATCATAGTGGATTGAAGTAAATGATGGTAAAAAGCGATGATGTGAATGGAAATGACATAAATATTGGGAGAACTTGTAGATAGAAGAATAGGAAAAATGTTGTGTGAATCAAAATGGCTTGAATTTTTTGATGACATCTTTTGAGGATACACTGTAATGACCCACACCAAATAATACAAGATTTTAAACACATGTGACCAACTTTGACTAGGGTTGACCAACACTTAGTATGTGGGTCAAAGTTGAATTTTTTAAGTGTGAGTAATTATTGGTTGACTAAAATAACATTTTGTAGGTCTCGTTGATATGAGTTAATAGACTGGTGGAATATCAAAATCCAACTTACTGATAAAAAGTTATGGCCCCGAAAAGTTCAAACAGTAGCACTTTAGCAGTTTTTAGGTATGTCTGGAATTTTTATGCAAAAATGACCCTAAGCCCTATATAAACACATCTTTGGGATGCCAAATGAAACCATAGTCTCAAAACACCTTTTGAGCTCCAAAAACCCTAGGCAAGAAGCTCTCCAAACCGAGAACGCATGTGAGACGTTTGGCCATCTATGCAGCGTGGAAGATCGGACCAGACGAGGCATCACCCACCAGCCACCGGCGACACACACCGGACCAGGTAGACTCGGCCATCACATGACATCTAACAAACCTCCAGGTAGACCCAACCATCATGTGACAACTATCAAACCTATGGGTAAGCCCGGTCATCATGTAGCACTTAATAAACCTCCGGATAAACATGACCATCATGTGATACCTAATAAATCTCCGGGTAAACTTGGTCATCACGTGGTACCTAATAAACCTCCGAGTAAACTTATCCATCACGTGACCATTAATCACATATAATCTTTTCCCCATTCACAAGTGTTTTTCTAGCATTACCGTAGCATACTTATTTCCCAAATCTCAAAGAAATCCATTTTTTTTAAATAATAATTTTTCAATGTGGTTTAAAACCTCAAACCACGTACCCTAAAAATCTAAATACCACAGACTCATCCACGAACACAGTAAAACATTCCAATATTTAAATTGTTGACAAAATTCACATGAAATGATAACTTGTTTTATATGAAACCGAAAACCATATTTGAATGCAACCAATCATCTGATCAAAATATTATATATGTAAAGTATTAAATCATAATAGATATATCGATATAATATCCCAAATCATTTAAAAGCATATAAACCACTCACAGACTATAGATGATCAATCCTGCTCCCCTACAGGATTGTCTCTCGGCTCGGCATGAGCACATGTAATACCAATAAAATACTACTTGGGTTCCAATAATTAAACCAATGGCATCGGGATTCCATGAAGGCCTTTGAATAATTTTTGGAATTATGAAACCCGCTAAATTGGACCATGACAGGCCCAATTATACAATGTGCCCTACAGACCCGATATCCGGGGCTTTTCGCTTGGGAGTTTTTTTTTAAATTGAACCATCCAATAATTTCTAAAAATATCCAGATTTCATTAATTCAACTCCAATTTTGCCTAATTTGACTAAATGATACCTAATTTAAGTCCGAACTCCTAGGTAATTGACCGTAACAACCTAAAAATGGAAACCTAACCAAATGGCATCCAAAATTTATAAACCACATATCAATTGAAAGCCCAAGAAACCAAGAACTCATCATTACCATTATCTTGGTCAAACAATCACTATAGTGGTAGGAAAACTCGATCCAACCATCGACCCTTTACTTACAATATCACAAGAATAACAAACCAAGGACACATATACGTATATACAGGTTCTAATAATTACCTTTTTTCTTTCACTTAATGTTGTGAAGCATCTTTCTATTTGTGCTCATAATTTCTTCCCCTCCTGT
This sequence comes from Sapria himalayana, assembly GCA_029783825.1. NCBI lineage: Eukaryota > Viridiplantae > Streptophyta > Magnoliopsida > Malpighiales > Rafflesiaceae > Sapria > Sapria himalayana. The sequence continues at coordinate 454,588 of JAREIK010003135.1, read as the reverse complement.
TATGATTTTACTTTTCTAATGTAAGGGAATTCCTTACTATCCATCCTTACAATACCCATATATTTATCCTAGAGATTCTCTTCCCCTTATTCATGGAGACCCTTTGTTCTACCCTCTCTTGCTAGTATATCAGCTAGGGTATTTGCCTCTCTAAATATGTGTTTTATTGTGAAATTTAATGATTTAATTACCTGCATTTTTTTCAATCTCCTCCTCATATTTCCACATTACAAGCTTCTAATTAACTAAATCTATCATAATATTAGAATCTATCTGAATATCTATATTCTTTATTCTTCTCTCTTCACATATTCTCAATCTATCTCTTAAAGCTAATACCGCTGCTTGTAGTATCGATTATGCATTATAATTCCTCGTGAAAGCTAGAGATAGCTTTCCTTCAGAATTTCTTATGGCGCCACCTCTTGCTGCTGCTCCCATATCTCTGTCAAAGTTTCCATCAGTGATCAGTGTTTAGGGCAAATAATTCTTTCAAAGGTTTCTCCCAATTTACACTTATTGTTTAGAACTACTTCATTTGATTCACTTTTAGCTTCCAGAAGATCAATGTATCCCTTTCTAGCTCCATTCTCTAAATTTTTACAGGACTTGATTCTAAAATCATACTAGTCTCTTCCTTTATCTTTGCCCAAATATCTTTTATATTCATACTATGGCCCTCAAAGATGCTTTTATTTCTGACTTTCCAAATACACCATATGATGATATGAAGAATATAAATTTTTGATCCATGTTTTAGAGTAATTAGATGCACATGTTCTACTCCATTTCTAAAGTCTATTTTTAAGAAATTGTTGCTTATATTTGATTTGTATTTCTGTTTCTAATCTTTTCCCGATTTCTGTCACAATTCTACCTTGTGATAGGAGGTGATCTGAGGGTCTACTTCCTTCAAGCAATATTCACATCTGGAGGCTAATTGGATTTCTTTTTTATTTACATTAGTGTCTAATGGTATGCTATTTGAGATAACTTTCCACATAAATGTTTTGATTTTTTTGTGGATCATCATTGTCCCAAGCCCATTTAAATAATGTTTGAGTTTTTTTCTTTTTCCTCACTATATTTTTAATTGATTTGAGCGAAAAGGTTCCATCTAGATTGAACATCCATTTCCATCCATTTTTGGCATGTTTCGCATATTTTTCCGCTAACTCCCTTTGTTTGAGCATTCATACCCAAACTTGTGATTTTTTGCTCCTATTATTTTTTTTTATTGGTGTTATCTTCTATAAAATTCGCTCTCATGAATTCTATTTATATGCTATCATTTTCTTTTAGCTTTCATCATCTTTTAAATGCCCATGCTCTAGCTAATTCATTAATATTAGTAAAACCCATTGCTGCCTCCTAAACTAGATGACAAAAGTCATTCCATTTTTTCTAGTGCATTTTGTATTTACCATCTTTCTTAACCCACAAGAAAGTAGCCATTTCTTTTTCTATGCTTTTTATTAATTTTTTGTGGGGTTGAATTATCATTAAATTATGCATTAACGAACTTGCACATGTGTAATTAATGTTATTCTTCCCTACATATTTAATATTTCCTCCTTCCATCCAGTAATTTTCTTTTTTAATTTGTATATTAAGAAAACTAGATATTCTAGCTTAAGTCTACCTTCGTAGATTGGAGAGCCCAAATATATATTTTCTCCTTTTTATGAGAAAATTTAGTTATGCTTTTAATTCGATAAATAAGTGTAGCTGGAGCTTTTGCAGCTACCATATATTGACATTTTCTTTTATTCAATTTTTTAACCATTTTATTTTCCATGCATCTTAATACTTCCATAAGGCTATGTAATGATTTACTACTTCCATTAGTGAAAAATATTACATCATCTGCATATGCCAAGCAGCTCACTAGAGGGGAGTTTTTTTTTGGTTGCATGAAGGTTCCTATCCCGCCCTTTCTCATTTTGTCCTTTAGATTAACTATGATGAGTTCTAGATAAATATTAAAGAGCAAATATGAAAGAGGGTCTTCCTACCTCAGCCCTTTAAGTGGTTTAATCTTTTCTATGATCTCTCCGTTTATGAGAATTCTTACCCATGCACTTGATATACATATGCATATCAAATCAATCTATGCTTTTGAGAAGCTCGTTCTTCTCATTGTGAAATAGAGAGTGTCTCATTTTACTCTATCGAAGGCATTTGACAGATCTAATTTAATTAGGACATTGTGCCCTTATGTTTTTGTTCCTATATCTTAATCATTTCTTTGGCCAAACATATATTTTCCATTATTAACATGTCTTTCATGAAACATGTTAGTTCTTTTGAAATTATCTTAGGAAGGATTTTAGATAATCTATTTTGCAAAATTTTAGCTAAAATTTTGTAAATTGAGTTACACAAGCTAATAGGTCTATAAAACTCCCCATTCTAGGGATTATCCATTTTGGGAATGAGAACCATGTAAAAGTTTCCCCATTTCTTTCCTATATCTGAACCACACAATATAAATAATATAGCTTTCAGTAGATCCTCCTTTATTATGGGCCAACATTCTTGAAAGAAGCCATTATTACATCCATCTAAGCATGATGCGCTATGCTTATTCATGCTGAATATGGCCATTTTTAGCTCCTCTTCTTCCAGAAATTTCATAAGCATTCTATTGTCCTCTGATGTGATTTTATTTTCAATGTTTTGTATGAGTATATTTCATTTGTGCTTACTTTTTCACATAGTTGGTTTTCAAAAAAATTTACAAATTGTTTGTGTGTATCAGTCTCTTTGTCAACCCATTCTCCTTTATCATTCCTTATACCTTTTATTCTATGTTTTTGGTTTTTCAACTTAGTTATTTTTGAAAGAATTTAGTGTTTTTATCTCCTTCCTTGAGCCATTTGATATTAGATTTTTGTTTCCAATAAACTTCTTCCATAAGAAGTTTAATCCTTAATTCAGCTTGTGCTTTGTTGAGGGCACTCCTAATTTCATTTTGATATTCTTCATATTCTAGTTTGCATTTTACTGCTATATCCTCTACCTCTTTTATGTTCCTATTAATATTCCCAAATATTATCTTTATTTCATCTTTTTAACTCCATTTTTAATCTATTCAATTTTATGTTTAATCTTTGTGTAGGGTTACTAGTAGCTTCAATCCTCCACGACTCCTTTACTAAATCCATGAAGCCGTGATGTAAAAACCATGTATTCTGAAATTTGAACAAGTTCCCTGTAAATGTTATAATTTTTATTGTGATTAATAAAGGACTATAATTTGAACATGTTCTATTTAGGTGTTGAACCTCTGTAGAACCATATTTCTCTAGCCATTCGATATTATGCATCACTCTATCTAGCCTAGCCCATATAGTGCCTTCTTTTTTCAATTATCACACCATGTGTATTACGAGCCTAAGAAGTTTGCCTCCAATAGATTTGATTTAGTTATAGCTTCATTGAAATGAGAATTAGCCCTTGCATTAGGAGGTCTTCCTCCTTTTTATACTTTTGCATTTATTGTGACATTAAAATCTCATTCTATAATCCATAGCTTATTCATTGTCGTTATATTCTCCATTTCCTTCCATAACTCCTTTCTTTCTTCTTTTGTGTATTTCACATATACCATAATTATTATTTCATTCTCTTCCTTGCTTAAGCTAAAATTTATTATTTGTTCTGTCTCTTTTAAGATTTGAATATTTAACCACTCCTCCACATCATCCATAGCTTGCCATTATGGTTGAAGAAGCCATTTTCAAACCCAAAGATTTTCTTATATTTTTCTAATTACTCCTTCTCCATGATTGGCTCGGCTAGAATTATTAAAGGTATTTTATACATATTTACCTTTTTTTAGCCTCTTTCTTGTAGGGAGGTTTGTAACCCTCCTTATATTCTAGTATATATACTTATTCATTATTGGCTGATTTTGCTTGTGCTCCTGTAGTGCACTTCGATTCATATGTTATATTTGAGTATTTTTTTTTTCATATTTCTACGCTTTTTTAGGGAGCTTAAATCCTTTCCCCTCTCTCCTTTCCATTCTTTCCCTAGTTGTATAGCCATGTTTTTAATCTCCACCAATACCCATTCCCTATTTCCCATTTTATTTTTATATTTTTCTATATCTATATCATCTTTAGTTTGACTATTATTCTGCCCATTTTCTTCCTCCCTCTCAATGAGTCGTGTACAACATCCTTACCTCCATTTCCTCCTCCGAATGCCCTCCTATAGCTCCTACACATCCCTTCCCTTTCTCCTTTATTTTTTGGGCAGCTTGTCTCTCTAATTTTTTTGTTCTTTTTGTGATTTTTGCTATTTAAAATATTAATTGCCTCCTTTTTTTTCTCTTCCCTTCTCTCTACTACCATCTCTTCTTATTCTTCTTCTCTATCCATTAATTCCATTATCTCCATTCCCTTAACTTTATTAGCCTGCACCAATTCATTAGATTCTTAAAGAGTTTTTTTTTGATATTTAATTACCTCTAGGCCTCTTCTTTCTTCTCCTCTCCTCTCTCCTACCCTATGTAAACCCTCCTCCCTCCTTCTAACTAAACATTGTTCTATGGAGTGACCCATTTTTTTTGAAAGTATGACAGTAAGGAGGAGGTTCTCTGGAACTACCTGCTACCAAAAAACTTCACCCTCTTTGTTTCCAATCCATATATAGTGAGGTATATGTTTCTACAAGTTTACTTCAATGCATACCCGAGCCAATGCTTAGCCTAGCAAGAGTTGTTGTGGCCCCGTCAAAAAGAAGTAGGGTTCCCACAACACTCACGATATGATATAGTGCAAGCTTATCGAAGAGATGAATGGGGAGCATGGGAAATAGATTCCATACTATTGCCAATGGTGACTCCTCTTTTGTTGTGAAGCTTGGCGTCCATTTGAATGTTCACATTAGATATCCCATAAAAAAATAGATGCCCTTAAACCATAAATGATGAAAATCTTTCTAAGTAAACAATTGCACGAGCACGTGATTAGCATCCAAAACCCCTTTTTTTATCAATCCTTTAAACTTCAGGAAGGAAAACATTGCACGTATTTCTTCAACAGGAGGATGACCATTTGAAAATTTGCCCACAATCATATGTTTGTGGGTGTCCGAAAGTTTGGCATGTGTTTTGTCAAAAAAATATCTAAGGTTCCAAGATACTTTTTTGGTTTATTTACAAAAAAGAAGAAGATAAATGTTTGGTTTTTAAAAAAAGGGAATTAAATGACTTCTTTGTTTTAAAGAAATCTATCCCCTTCAAATTCAGCTTAAGAATGGCTTTTTCGTTACCAAAATTCAAAGTTTCTCACTATAGAGACCTTTGTTGATCTTTCTAGAAGTTGAGAGTTTTAAAAAAAAGCAGCAAAATTTCTTTTTTTCTTCTACTTCTACTTTTTCTTTTTCTTTTTCTTCTTCTTTTTCTTTGTCTTCTTCTTCTTCTTCTTCTACTTCTCCTTATTCTTTTTCAATACTTATTATCTCTTTCTTCATCATCATCTTCTTCTTCTTCTCCTTCTTCTTTGTTACTTC
>JAREIK010003135.1:314516-446065 GCA_029783825.1 Sapria himalayana | reverse complement strand
CTTTTTCTTCTCCTTTTTTTTCTTCTCCTCCTTCTTCTTCTTCTCCTTTTTCTTCTTCTCATTCTTCTTCTTCTCCTTTATCTTCTTCTCCTCCTCCTTCTTCTTCTCATTTTTCTTCTTCTTCTTCTTCTTCTCATTTTTCTTCTTCTTCTTCTTCTTCTCATTTTTCTTCTTCTTCTTCTTCTCATTTTTCTTCTTCTCCTTTTTATTCTTATTCTTCTTCTTTTTCTTCTTCTCCTTTTTTTTCTTCTCTTTCTTATTCTCCTCCTTCATCTCATCCTCCTTCTCCTTCTTCTTATTTTTCTTCTTCTTCTCCTCCTTCTCCTTCATCATCATCATCATCATCTACTTCTCCTCCTCCTCTTCTTCTTCTACTACTTCTCCTCCTCTTCTTCTCCTCATCCTCCTCCTCCTCATCCTCCTCCTTCTTTGTACTTCATTCTTTTTCTCTTCCTTCTTTGTACCTCATTCTTTTTCTCCTCCTTCTCCTCCTTCTCCTCCTCTCCCTCCTCCTCCTCCTCCTCCTCATTCTTCTTCTTCTTCTCCTCATCATTTTTCTCCTCCTCCTCCTCATTCTCCTTCTTCTTTTGCTTCTTCTTTTTATCCTAATTATTCTCCATCTTATTCTTTTCCTTCTTCTTCTTCTTTTTCTCTTCCTCCTCCTAATTCTTCTCCTACTTCCTATTCTTCTTCTCCTCCCACTTATTTTCCTACTTCGTCTTCTTCTTCTCCTTTTTTTCTCTTACTTCGTCTTCTTCTTCTCCTTCTTTTTCTCCTACTTCTCTTCCTCCTCCTCATTCTTCTCATTCTTCTTCTTCTTCTCATTCTTCTTCTTTTCCTTCTTCTTTTCCTTCTTCTTCTCATTCTTCTTCTTCTCCTTCTTCTTCTACTTCTTCATCTACTCCTTTTTCTTCTCTTTCTTTTTCTTCTCCATCTTCTTCTTTTACTTCTTCTCCTTTTGATTCTTCCTTTTCTTCTTCTTCTTTTTCTTCTTCTCATTCTCCTTCTCCTCCTTTTTCTTCTTCTCATTCTCCTTCTCCCCCTTTTTCTTCTTCTCATTCTCCTTCTCATTCTCCTCCTTTTTCTTCTCATCCTCCTCCTCCTTATTATTATTATTATTATTCTTCTCATTCTCCTTCTCCTTCTTCTCTTCCTTTTTTCCTCCTCCTTCTCCTCATTCTTCTTCTCCTCCTTCTTCTCCTTCTCCTTCTTCTTCTCCATCTTTTTTTCCTCCTCTTCTTTCTTCTTCTTTTCTTTCTTCTTCTACTTCCTCTTCTTCTCATTCTTCTTCTCCTTCTTCTTCTTCCTCCTTCTACTTCTCCTTCGTCTTCTCCTTCTTCTCCTTCTTCATATTCTTCTCTTTCTTCTTCTTTTCAATCTTCTTATTTTTCTTCTTCTTCTTCCCTATCTTCTTTTTATCCTTCTTCTTTTCCTCCTCCTCCTCCTCCCCTCCTCCTTTTTCTCCTTCTACTCCTCCTCATTCTTCTTTCTTTTTCTTCTCCTTCTTTTCTTCCTCCTCCTTTTCTTTCTTTCTTTCTTCTTCTTCTTCTTTTTCTCGTTCCTCTTCTTCCTCTCGTTCTTCTTCTTCTTCTTATTCTTTTTCTTCTTCTCCTCCTCCTCCTCCTCCTCCGCCTCTTCCTCCTTATTCTCCTCCTCCCTCTCCTCCTCCTCCTCCTCCTCCTCCTCCTCCTCCTTCTCCTACTTCTTTTTCTTCTCTTCTTTATTTTTCTCCTCTTTCTTCTTCTTCTCCTTCATCATCTCCTCCTCCTCCTCCTTATTCTTCTTAACGAAAAAACATTACAAAACATGACACTTAAATTCTAAACCCTATCCTCCTTGTCAAGCACTATTCTTTAAAAAGATTCTTTTGTAACGTGAGAACTTCTATTCTCTCTTTGTCCCTTCTTGCTCTCTTCTAGCACCTTTTCCCTTGCTATCCATTCTCCCCTCCTTAGATGCTGAGATTTTTGCTTACAAGGCATTTAGCCTTTTGATTCATAGAATTGTTGTTTTTGCCTTCATCGGGTAGTTTCTGCATACTTATAGGCTGCTCCTCCTACCTCCTTTTTTACCTACAAAATAATGCTTCCAGACATTTCTATTTTTCTACCAAGATAGTTTGTTTTCTACCACTTTCCCCTCTATCCCTTACCCTTACAAAAACATCCAACAAAACTTAGACATATGGAACACAAGACAACAAAATAGAAAAGTCAGCTTGTTAATTTCCTCTCTTAGTTTAAATTCTTTTTCCCTTTTAAACTTTTCACACATTTGCTCTAAAAGTGAGAGCTTAAGATGCATATGTTCTGAAAGTGATCTTTCTGAATCAAGATATAGAATATGGGCAACCTTATTCCCTAGTAAGAATGAAAGGGAGAAACACAATTTTATTCATGTCTCTACAACTGTATTTAGTGCAAAAGCAGATAAAATAAAAACCAAAAGGAGCCATCCTTCACAGCCTAAGCCCTTACTCAACAGGACTCGACTCCCAATAGAGAATCCAACCTTTTCAAGTAAGGCATGAAAGAAATTCATTGAGCCGAGTTTCATACAAATAAGATACAAAAGACTTAACATTGTTGCTACAAAGAGTAAAGGCATCGCTTTATTTAAAAGAAAAGTACCACCATTTGTTCCCAATAACCTATTACTAACCTCTATGCAGGGTCATTCCAAAGTGACTTGCTATTGTTACTGTAGTTTATCTTGTTCATCATCCAGGAACTTCTCTAGAATATTTACCTTCGGCTTGCAGTGTGGTTCCCCTTCTTGTCAATTTGGAAGTGAAGTCAATGAAAGCAAGTCAACTCTCCAATTCATTTTAAAGAAGTTTTATTTTGCCAGGTCAGAGGTAAGGACTCTTTAAAAGGGACTAGCTTCTTTCATTCTTACGCAGATTTTTTGTACTCGAATCGAGCTTGATGCCTAGTCGAGATTATTTCATTGGATTGATCCGTGGGATTTCGTGACATCATCGAAATGAACTGGCTTTTCTACTTCTTTGATTGATCTGCTTTGTTGAATTTGATGAAAATTCTAGCTATCTGAGACTGAATTTAGGAAAGGAAGAACAGAACACATCTTTCACTGAAAAGATAGCTAGCTCGTGCAAATCCATACTTTGGACTCCTTCTATTCCACTAATAGAATAGAAAGAAGATAAACCAATTAGGTTAAGCTATTAATGGCGAATCCTTCTTCTGGTTCATCCCTCTCTACTATAAGCTAAGACCTTATTCCATCTCGTATGTGCCTTCTCGTTCCTTCTTACTTTTCTTTTGTATTACTCGAGCTTCTCGCAATCGTCATAATAAAAATAAATAGGAGATGGTGTCCATTTGTTCCAAGTTCTGTCAGACTGACTCAGAAGTACGTGAGTTCACCTTTCCAACCAATTTATGTAGGATATGAGAGGAATAACCATGGACCTATCCCTTCTCAAACTTGGAAAGCAAAAGTAAAAAATGCATGGCATAGGCATGGTTCCATTTTTGTTATTATAGAATGAATCCGAGATGCCCCCTACCGGTTGCGCACTACACTCTGGACTAAGGCTTTGTAAATGCTCTTCCTTCTCTGGGTTATAGGAATCCTTTTGGACTAAGTCAGGGGTGAAAGAGTCAAATGAAGGACTTTTCCTCTTTTACCTCTGTTCCTCCAACACGTGTTTTTGAGTAGATTTTTTATGTCCAACCATAGGCTTGCATGAATATGGCATGTCCGATCCTCAAGGTGCATTTTTGTTCATGCAAAACTTGAGGGGCTTGCTTTGGAACCCTTCCTAATGTTTGGGAGGTGGACCCATCCAAGTGGACTCTTACCATGATGATGTTATTTTCTCTCTCTGCTTCCTTAATCGGGTCTTGAGGAGAGAAAAGAACTACAGAACCAAGTAAATTGGCCTCAACGAGTCATGAGGTACTACAAGATGTTATTTTCTGATTCGACGGAATGGTAGTTTTCAATCTCGTTTGAGTAGGTGAGAAGTATCAGTGTGAGAAAAACAACTTGGTTACGGGAACCGAAGGTTAGGCCGACTATTGACTTTCACCTAAAAAAGTGGATTCCTACCCCCTCCCCTTTCTGTCAATATTGCCAATTCCCATAATGCGGTGCATACAGTTGCCCAACTATTTTCTTCCTCCGACTTCTTTAGCCATTGGATCTCTCCTTATATTGATTAGTTCCTTAGCTCTAATGCATCTAATGCACTAAGTGATTATATTTTTTTATTTCTGATGTTCAGGATCATTGAGTTATGAGCGAAGGCTTGACCCGTTGGCATCTATCTTTTTTCGTATCAGGAGCTCTACTTTCCTTTCGTCTATCTCTTTCCAGAATAGGTGTACTAGAGTACCTCAAACATAAACTTTTCGTCATGATCCATAAGATTGAGAAAGAGATACAAGAAAAAGGAGTTCACGCAACAGGTCTTTATCCCAGTTACTTCGCCCCTAATTATTCTCCAAGGACCGCTTCCTTTTTCTCTAATCTTCTCCTATCCTAAGCTTCTTAGTTGAACCTTTGGTTTCTCTCTACTCTATTCTACCTTGGTGAATAACTTCTTTTCTTGTCCTTTATTGATTTAGGCCATCTGCTTCCTTTTTCTACAAAACAAAAAGAACAAAGGAGCCCATCATTCCACCATCCATCATATACCCATGTTCTTCTATCCTTTAGCCCTTGTTTCTCCCATCCTCCACTAGTTTTACAAGCGAAAAACTTCTTGTAAGAACAACTCAAACAAAAAACAAAAAATAGCCTAGTATTTACATGTCCTTGGATCTCCTTTCTTCTCTTGGTTCCTAATCTCTGTAGCTTGCTATTTTTTATATATTTTTTTTAAACTCTATCAGCTGGTCTTATCTTGTATGTCCCTTCTTGGGCTCTTTCCCTGTATCTGCAAAAAAATAGAACCATACCAGACATCCAGATAAACCTCTACCCTTTAGCTTTGAAACCCCCTTTCCCCTTCCTATTTTGTAAAATCGAAAGACTATAAAATTTGGAATCTTTTTGCTTATGCTACCAATCTTTCCTACATGATATCCTTTATCTCTTTAATGCTTTTAACCATCAAAACCCTTTTTAATTTCTGTAGTAACTCAAAAAGTATGGTTAAATAAGAAAGGGGATTTTGGCATGCTTCAGTTCTTGTTTTCCCTGCTCCTCCAAGTCTTCTCTTCATGTTCCTTCTTCTCCCATACCTTTGTACCTTAATCATTCGGGTCTAAATTTTTACAAAAAAATTGTAAAGCAGCACCAAGATATAATCCCTACCCCTTCCCCTTAAATTTTATATTTTTAATTTTTATTAAAACACTTATTTTGCTATATTTTAATCTTCCTAATATATGGGTATTCTCTACTATTCAACCTTATGATACCTTTATATTTGGCAGGGAGGGAATCTTATAGGTATTCATGGTATGCTTTTTTTTCCTTCTTTTGCTAATCTATATGCTAGTGCATTTGCTTTCCAGTATATGTGTTTTATAAAAGCATTCATAGTTTCCACTAGGTGGATAATGTCATCTACCTCCTCTTCATATCTCCACATGGATCTCTTTTTGTTGACTAGTTCTACTACTAATTACGTGTCAATTTGTATGTCAATATCTATTAACCCTCTTACCTCACATGCCCATAACCCATCCCTTAGAGCTAAAATTTTAGCATGAAGAGCCGATGTGGCATTATAAGTTCATGAGAAAGCTAATAAAAGCTTGCCTCTTGAATCCCTTATGGCCCCTCCTCCCCCTGCCACTCCTATATCAAAATAATCATCTGTGTTTAGGGCCAACCTCTCCCCCATGGGCTTTTCCCAATTAATTGCTACCATTTTTTGTAGTCTAACTTTTTTAACTGTAAGGTACCATGAGTTCAATGCGTCTCTTTCTAGCTCAGCACTCTGAATAGCTACTGGGTTAGATTCTGAAATTCTTTTAGTTTCTAGCTTGATATCTTTCTGAATAACCTCAATCTTCATTATATGCCCCTCGAATCTACTATTGTTCCTAGACTTCCAAATACACCAAATGGTGATGTGTGAAATATTATTTTTGATCCATTTCTATGCACTGTGTGATATATATTTTTTGCTCCAATTGTGGAGTATGATTTTGAGTGGCAGGCATTTATGTTTTATTTGCAATTTCATTTCCAATATTTTTCAGATTTCTAATGCTATTTTACCTTGTGAGAACACGTGGTCTAGTGACTCTAGCCCTTGTAAATAGCATTCACATCTTGAGGCTAATTGGATGCCTTTCTTTTTTATGATCTCATCTAGTGAGATGGCATTCGAGAGCACTTTCCATATGAAAGTATTAATTTTTTGTGGGTTCTCATTGTCCCAAACCCATTTAAACAAGTATTGCTCTTCTTTCTTTCTCACTTTATCTTTGGCAACCTTAAGAGTAATCTAGCTATTTTAACCTTCCAACTTCCAATTAATCTATCCTCAATTTACCTTCATAAATTGGGCATCCAAGATATAAAATTTCACCTTTTTTATGTGAAAAACTTGTTATGCGTTTAATCTTGTGATTAAGGCTCATTGGCACTTTCGCAGCCACCATGTATTGACACTTTCTTTTATTTATTTTTTGCCATGTTTTCTCCCTCATTGTCTGTATCACCTTCATAAGGTTGTGGCGCTATGGAGTAACTTGCTACTACCTTTAGTGAAGACAATCATATCTTCCTTATGCCGAGCAACCCACCAACATGGTGTTCTTTGGCTGGCTGATAGCCCCTATCCTTCCTATTCTCATTTAATTTTTGATATTAACAACTAAAAGCTCTAAATAAATGTTAAAGAGCAAGGGTGAGAGGGGATCTTCCTCCCTTAGGCTCCTAACTAGTTTAGTTTCTCCACCAAGTTCTCCATTTACAAAGATTCTTACCCATTTGTACGCATCTATATATCAAATCTATCCATTCTTCTCCAAAACCTATCTTTCTCATGGTAAAGCATAGTATATCCCATTCCACTCTATCAAATGCTTTAGATGAGTCTAATTTGATCCACACATTATGCCCTCTAGTTTTTGTTCCTATCACTTTAAGCATCTCCTTTGTCTAGCTGATATTTTCCATTATTTATCTATTTTTCATAAACCCTATTTGTTCTTTTGAAATTATTTTAGGAAGGATATCTGCTAATTTGTGTTGTAGAATTTTAGCTATTGGTTTGTAAATGAAATTGCACAAGCTTATAGGTCTAAAATCTTTTCCCCCTTGGGGGTTATTGATTTTCAGAATAAGCACCATGTATGAGTTGCCTCATTTCGTGCCAATATCTGCACTACAAAAAATCCAGGATATAGCATTTAGCAGATCTCCTTTTATAATGTGCCAAAATTTTTGGTAGAACTCATTGTTCCACCCATCTGGGTCGGGAACACTATCTTTGTCCAAATTGAAAAATGCTGCTTTCAGTTCTTCTTCCTCTAGAAATTTCATGAGCTCTTCATTATCCTCCTTTATTATTTTATTTTCTAAATTTTGTATTAGACTATTATCCATGAGATTCATTTCTCGTCTTAATTGATTTTCAAAAAATTTCTCAAAGTATTTCTTTATGCTTGCATCTGTTTCTATCCATTTATCCATGTTATTTTTAATGCATTTTATTCTTTATTTATAAATTTTTAACTTTGCCATTTTTTGAAAAAACTATGTATTTTTGTCCCATTCTTTTAACCATTTTATTTTTGCTTTCCATTTCCAAAAAAAATTTCTTCCATGAACAATTTGTTTTAATTTAGCTTAAGCTTTATTAAGTTCCCTCCTGGTATTTTCATTGTGTATAGTCTCTAATTCCAGCTCTCTCTTATCCACATTTTCCTCTGCTTCTTTTATGTTTTTGTGAATATTTTCAAATATTTCTCTATTCCATGTTTTTAAGTCCACTTTTAGTCTGTTTAATTTTAGATTAAATCTTTTAACTAGATTCCCTGTAGAATTTTATTTCCAGGATTCCTCTACTTTGCTATTAAATTCATGGTGTAAACACCAAGTGTTCTGGAATTTAAATGAGCTACCTGTGATGTTGGCCATTCTATAGTGATTAATAATAGATTATAATCCAAGCAGGTTATATTTTAATATCTCACTATAGTGGAACCAAACATTTCCACTAATTTGACATTATGTAGAACTTTGTCTAATTTAGCCCATATTGTGCCTCTATTTTTCTAGTTATTGCACCAAATATATTGTGTTCCTAAGAAGCTAACTTCAATTAAATTCAACTTTGTTATAGCCTCATTAAAGTGAAGACTAGCTTTAGTGATAGGAGGTTTACCTCCTTTTTTTTCATTAACCATTCTAGTTATATTGAAGTCTACTCCTATAACGCATGGTTTATTCATGCCTGATATTTTCTCCATATCTCTCCAAAGCTCCCTTTTCCCTTCTTTATTGTATTTCTCATACACCACTAATATTATTTCCTCTCGTTCTTTATCTAAACTAAATATATAATTTGTTTAGATTCTTCCCATATTGTTATGTTCAACTTATTCTTCCAAAATAGCCATATCTTACCATTCTTATTAGAATAAGCAGTTTCAAAGCCCAAGATACTTTTATAATTCTCTTGTTGTTCCTTATCCACCATAGGTTCAGATAGAATTATTAGAGGTGTTTTCTATATTTGGACAACGCCCTTTAACCTTTTTATTATGGGCGGGTTTGTTATCCCCCTTATATTCCATTATAAGTATCTAAACATTGTTATTGGATTTAGCTTGTGCTCTTGTGGTGCACTTTGAATCATATGTCCTATTAAGATATTTTTTCATGTTTCTATGTTTTTTTAGCAAGCTCATATCTCCCATTTTTTCTTCTTTCCAGTTTCTCCCTAGTTGAATTGCCATGATTTTTATCTCCTCCATAGCCCATTCCCTTTTACCCATTTTGTTTCTATTTCTAGCTATATCTATATATCATCTTTTGTAGATTTTATATTTTGCCCATTTTCCTCCTCACATTAATTTATATTTATATCACTTTTCACTTCTATCTCTTTCTCTGAGCTACTATCCATTATCACTACCCACTACCCTACTCCTTTCTTCTTATGTTGAGCAGCAAACCTTCTGCCATTAACTCTTTTGTTTATTTCAACAATTTTTAATATCATTAGATGTCTTCTAGCTTCCTCCAACCTTTCTTCTTCCTCCCTCTCCCTTTCCTTGTTATCTCCATATTATGTTAACTCCATTCCATCCCCTTCATTAGTATAGCTTAGTTCAAGTGAACGAGGGCTCTTTTTCTGATATCTTATTAATCTTTCTCCATTTCTACCTCCCTTCTTTTGCTCTCTAGCCACTATCCTTCTTCCTCCCTCTTTTTCCAAACCAAGCATTGCTCCCCACTATGCCCAAGTTTGTTACGGCAAGAACAATAGAAGGGGAGGTTCTCTAGAACAATTCGTTGCTAGAAACCATCTCCATCCTTCCTGCCAATCCATATTTTGTGGAAAATATGGTGCAGCCAGTTCACCTCTAAGCACGATCGAGCTACACTTAGTCATGCAAGAGTTGCAGTGGCCCTGTCGAGAAGTAGAGGGGTGCCCACTACCATTGTAATGTGATAGAGGGCAAACTTATCAAAGTAGTGTAATGGAAGTATAGTGAGGAGAAACCATACTAGGGGAAAGGGGGATTCCTACATTGTTGAAAAGCTGGGCATCCATTTGAAGACTCTCATGGGGTATCCTAAGATGTACTAGACTCCCTTCAACCAAAACCAAAAGAATCTTTTCTATAAACAGTTGCACAAGGATATGTTTGGCATCCAAAACTAATATTTTTATTAGCCATTTGAGCTTCAATGATGAATAAAATGTACGTATGTCTTCAACACGGGGATACCCGTGTGAAATTTTTCAATAAGAATGAACTTGTGAGGTAATTTTATTTAACTTTTTTCAACAAGAATGAAATTTTTCAACAAGACTGAAATTTTTCAGTGAGGCTTACAATATCAATCAGGGAGAACTCTATCGAGGGTTTAACTTTTTTTTCCAGAAAATTTTTGAAGAAGATGATGAATAGTGCGTAATTTTATTTAAATGTTACGAAAATGATTTCTTATGCATTAAAAAAATCCATTTTCTCTATTTTTAGCTTGAAAAATGCTTCTTACTTACTGAAATTTGTTGTTAATCTCTCCAGAACTTGATAGCATTATTCTTTTTGCTTCTTCAAAAAAATAAATACTTTTTTCTACTCTTTCTTCTTCTTCTCCTTTTTCTTCTTCTCTTTTTGCTTCTTCTCCGTTTTCTTCTTCCTTTTCCACTTCTTCTCCATTTATTTCTTCTCATTATTCTTATTCTCCTTCTTCTCCTTCTTCTCCTTCTCATTCTTCTTCTTCTCATTCTTTTTCTTCTCATTCTTCTTCTTCTCATTCTTCTTCTACTACTTCTTCTTCTTATCATTATTCTTCTTCTTTCATTCTTGTTTTTTACTTATTATTCTTTTCCTCCTTCTACTACTACTACTACTTCTTATTCTTCTTCTTCTACTACTACTACTACTACCTCTTCTTCTTCTTCTTCTCATTCTACTTTTTCTTCTCTTACTACTACTATTACTTCTTCTTCATCTTCTCATTCTTCTTTTTCTTCTCCTACTTCTACTATTACTTCTTATTCTTATTCTCCTTCTTCTAATCCTTCACATTTTTCTTCTTCTCCTTCTTATATTTCTTATTCTTATTCTTCTTTTTGTCCTTCTTCTTCATCTTCTTCTTCTTTTCTCCTTCTTCTTCCTCTTCTTCTTCTTTTCCTTCTTCTTCTTCTCCTACTTTTTCAACTTCAACTTCTTCTTCTCAACTTCTTCTACCACTTCTTCTTAATCTTCTTATCCTTATTCTTCTTCTCCTACTTATTTTACTATTTCACCTTCTTCTTTTTCTTCTTCTCCTCCTCCTCCTCCTCCTCCTTTTTGTCCTTCTTCTTCTTCTTCTTCTTCTCCTCCTCCTCCTCCTTCTTTTTCTTCCTCTTCTTCTCCATCTGCTTCTTTTTTTTTTCTTCTTCTTCTCTTTCTTCTTCATTTTCTCCAACTTCTTCTTTTTCTCCAACTTCTTCTTCTTTTTCTTCTTCTCCTTCTTATTCTCATTCTTTTTAGTCACCTTCTTCTTCTTCTCCTCCTCCTCCTCCTCCTCATTCTTCTACTCCTTCTTTTTCTCCTTCTCTCCTCCTCCTCCTTCTCTTTCTCCTTCTTCTTCTCCTCATCCTCCTCCTCCTCCTCCTACTCCTTCTCCTTCTTCTTATCCCTCTTCTTCTCCTACTCCTCCTCCTCCTTTTTCTACTAATTCTCCTCCTCCTCCTTTTCCTCCTCCTTCTTCTCCTTCTTCATAGTTCATCCCCTTCTTATTCTTCTCCTTCTCCTCCTCCTCCTTATTATCGTTATTCTTCTTCTTCTTCTTCTTCTCCTCCTCCTCCTCCTCCTCCTACTTCTTCTACTTAATCTTCTTCTTCTCATTCTTCTTCTTCTTCTTCTCCTCCTCCTCCTCCTCCTCCTCCTCCTCCTTCTTGTTCTCCTTCATCTTATTCTTCTCCTTCTTCTCTGTATGCTTCTACTTCTACTTCTTATTCTCATTCTCATTCTTCTTATTCTTCTTCTTCTCCTTCTTCTCCTTCTTCTATATTGTCTCCTTCTTCTATATCGTCTTCTTCTTCTCCTCCTCATCCTCCTCCTCCTCCTTCTACTTCTTCTCCTTCTTTTTCTACCTCTCCTTCTCATTCTCCTCCTCCTCCTCCTCCTTTTCCTTCTTCTTTTACTTCTTCTCCTTCTTCTACTTCTCCCTATTCTTCTTCTTATCCTTCTCCTCCTCCTCCTCCTCCTCCTCCTTGTTCTTCTTATCCTTCTTATTTTTCTTCTTTCTTTCTTCTTTTACTTCTTCACCTTTTTTAATTCTCCTTCTTTTTCTCATTCTTTTTCTTTTTCTCCTTCTTCTTATTTTACTTCTTCTTCTTCTCTTTCCCCTCCTCCTCCTCCTCCTCCTCATCCTCCTCCTTCTCCTACTACTCCTTCTCTTCTTCTACTTCTCTTCTTCTCCTTCTCCTTATTCTCCTCCTTCTTCTTTTCCTTATTTTTATTCTCATTATTATTATTATTATTATTCTTATTATTATTCTTATCCTTATTCTTCTTCTTCAACTACTACTACTACTTCTCCTCCTCCTTTTTATTCTCATTCTTCTTCTTCATCTCCATCTTATTCTTCTCATTCTTCTTCTCATTCTCCTCCTCCTCCTCCTCATTATTATTATTATTATTATTATTATTCTGCTACTACTACTACTTCTTCTTCTCCTCCTCCTCCTCCCCCTCCACCTCCTCCTCCTTCAGCATCATCATCACCATCATCATCATCATAATCTTCTTCTTTTCTTCTTCTTCTTTTTTTTTCTTCTTCTTGATATTGGAATTACTTGATATTGGAGTTATGTGTTAGATATGAAAATTTGGTATCAGACAACCTCAATAGTAAGATTGATGAATTTATTATTCAACATTCATGGCACGACGAACATGTGTTTATATGTTTACACTTCAACAATTTTCATTGTACTCAGGTGCATATTCAATATTAGTGGTATGTTTAGGAAGTTTAGAGATGAATTTATCTTTAGTGACATTACTATTTAAATGGAAACCAAGTACTTAAACTTTTAGTCCACCATTCAATCTCATTATTGTCTGGATTTCTATTTGGTTCTTTCGGTTACTATTGAAAGGATAAAGAACATTTTAATATACATATCTATGTGCATGAACTAGGAACAGCAACCCGAAGGATTCATCAAAAAAGAATTAACTAAGTTATTCACATGCTACGACACAAAGTATGTTAGTAGTGGTAGCCAGGCTCCAAGTATCGACATAGACACAATATTCAAAGATGATGTCCTTTCTATTCAATTAGTGATGAGGAAATGATGGTTGACCGTCAAATAGGAGTGAACTATCTTGGTACTTATATACAAATTAATACTCAATCCTATCATATAACGATAATAAGAACTTTAATATTTTATAATGGTTGAAATCATATGAGTCCACTTACCCCATGTTATATAAGATGATGCGATACATGCTGACTCCTTTAGTGTCGAGCATAATATCGGAGTCTACTTTTTCTATTGTAGTCAATATTATTTCATATAGGCTATTGAGAATGTGACCAGTTATCATTGAGGCACTAACATGCATGAAAGATTGAAAGGATTCGAGGTTGAGCATCTAGGATCGGACTAGAATAAGAGCAGAAGAGTTGTGGGAAAAGATGACTCGTGGGACTTTGAGATGTTGAACCCACTGCTAGTGATATCATCAGATTCTTATAATGATGATTATTTATATATTGATATCGATTGGCATTGGAATTATGTTTGATTATGATTGATGATTATTATATTATGTTATTTTATTTTTAGTTAGATTGGCTGATGATTTTTTTTTGTTATTTTCATTAATAAAATTTTTACTACTGATTTTTTTTGAGATTTATGTTAAATAATGTCATAACTCATAATGAATAACATACATTTTATAATTTGCAAAATAAATATTTAGAATCATAAACTAATGACCGATCGACGTCGACTAGGCTGGCAGTCTCTGGGCATGATCCAACACGACTCAGCATGACTAAGCATGACTCGAGTTGATTTTGCCTAGACTCAGCCACTCGAGCCGACTGGGCTATGTTTGGCTGGCAATAATCAAGTCATGTCGTGCCTGGCACGTCATGAATACCTTATTGGGCTGTGCAAGCATGACACAACCTATTTTTTTCATGCTCGTATGGTCTCGCGTGCCATGAAACTGTGTCGTGCCTGACAAGGCATGGTTCATTGGAGGGCATTCCAGGGCCCATGACTCAAAATCAACCTAGTTTTGGGCCAGTTTCAGACCGGTTCTAGGTTAAGATATATAATTCTTAACCTATAATTGGAAAAGTAGGATGGGGTGCCATCGTCGCTCGTCGGTAGTTGCTGAGCTATCGCTTGTTGGGCATCACCGAGCCGTCACTCGTCTAGCATCATCATGTCATCCCCCGTCGAGTGTCGCTACTTCGCCTGTCTAGCATCGTCGAGTCGTCCCCCATCAAGTGCATTTTCTGCTTTGCCTGTTGTGCATTGTCCGGGCCGCCCGACCTATTTGACATCTAGACACATTTAATGATCATGATATATTATTAATGAAGATCCCATATAAATTTTGAAGTATAAAATATATCCATAATAATAGATTTTTAAGAGAAACTAAGAAACACTTTGATTACACTTTGTTAATCCACAAAGTTTTTTCCCAATAAATTTTATTTAATATGATTTTTATTAAGATTATTTATATCATACCACTAAATCTTATCGACCTATCCATAATACACACACACACACACACACAACCTCCATTCCGAAATGATAGTCTGATATCGCGCAAGAATTTGTTCCGGAATAATGGTCTGATACGATAAAGTAAAGTTTAATTCATTTGTAAAGTCAGTTTTGCGGCATTGATGGCTTCCTGATTATAACTGATAGTCACAGAAAGGCTCATCAATCCAATTATTTATCATTGATGACTTCCAAGCACTTCTAAAATGTCAAAAAAATATCATTGAGATTCTCCAAAGGGTATTACCGGAAAGAATTTTCCACTGCAGTAATAAGCTCATCGATGTTCTTTAGTTGTCTGCTGATGCTAAAGGGACTGGATTACATTGAAGAAGCCAAGATCTAGTTATTTATCATTGAAGTTTATTGTTTGCATTTTCATTTAACTGGTTTTGAGATCCAGTTGGTGGGTCATCTACGTAACATAACATGATCAAAATTAAACACCAATCGAAAGCTCTCGAAAAGATCTTCGCAAAAAACACAGTTACAAGATTCTCCTGCTATTTGGCTTTTTATTTTTAAAAAAGTAAGTGAATCAGACTATCATTTCGAAATGAAGGTAGTGTGTATGTGTGTGTGTGTGTGTGTGTGTGTGTGTGCATGCGTGCGTGTGTGTGCGTGTGCATGTGTGCGTGCGTGTGTGTGCATGTGCGTGCGTGTGTGTGTGTATTAACCCTAATTCATTTATTCAAAATAGTTTTCTAAATTAGACAAATGAACTTGTGAGTTGGGAGTTTGACTCTATTTTTCAGCTTTATCAATTATAGTGTTGTGTTGTATAGCCACTATGCTCCAAATAATGTAAAAATTTAAAAAGGTATTAATAAATGGAAAAATTATGTTTAAGTATTTCAAATTCCAAATATTTTTTTGGAACTAAAATTTTTGGGAGAATTGTGTTTTTTTGTGGTACTCACCCCAAAATATTTTTAAAAAAGTAACTTATATTTTAATATTTGATAAAAAAAGTAAATTTTAATAAATTAAAATTGTTTGCTTTCAAATATTTTAATTTAATAAAAGTAATTTGGGATTATTTTATTTGAGTGCCAAAAAATTTTAATTTGTTTAGAGTTTTGATATCTTTTTAAAAATATTAAAATATGAGTTAATTATAAAATATATTGGGGTGAGGGCAATAAAACATAATGGCCTTTTTTCAACCTTCTTTCCAGTTTTTTGTCTCTAAACCTAAAGGTGTCAAACGGGCCGGGCCGGCACAGCCCGGCCCGTTTTTAACCAGCACGATCGTGCTACCGTGTCGTGCCTATTTAAATATAAGAGGGCCCGTCACGGCCCGTAGACACGGTGGGCCGTGCCGGGCCCACTCGGGCCTGGCCTGGCCATACAGGCCAGGGCATAGGCTGACCCGAGCGGCCGAGCGGCCCGAGTCCTGAGACTAAGAGTGAGAGAGAGGCAGAGCCAGGCAGGCGGGAGGCCGCACGGACAGGCAGAAATCAGAATATTGTTTTTTTTTGTTTAATTTATATATTGTAAATTTTATTGCTTAATGTTAAGTGTAGAGTATTATTTATTAAATATAATTTTTTTTTAAAAATGTTAAAAATTAAAATTAAAAAAAAAACAAATTTTAGAAAATTATTTTTTTTATCAAATTCAAATTAGTTTAGCTTTTTTTATATTTATAATTTATTAATTATATATTCAAGTTATTAATTTTTAAAATAAAATTTAAATCGTAAAAAAAATAAATCAATACATTATGTTAGTAAAAATTAAAATTAAAAAAAATTAAATTACACAAATGAAAAATTACCAATAATGTTTTTGAAACCGATGGTCCGAACAAAACAAGTATAAGTTTCAACACAACGTATGGTACAAACAAAGCGTATAAATACAATGAATAAAAAAATATCGAAAAAAATAGCATATCAGCATAAATCGTCAAGCGGCATATCATGAGAATCATCAGCCGCAACATCAAGATCAGTATCATATGGATCATCATCATCGGCAATCAGCTCCTCCGCCATCGTAGTGGATGTGGATGCGACTGCAGTGTCTGTCCCACTCCCAGCTTCAACACGATCATGGATGCTAAACATCGATTCCTCCCAATCCTTCAAACATGCCAAGGCCTCAACCATATCTGGACGTAATCTCGATCTCCTATCCGAAATCACGTTCACTGCAACAGAAAAAGCAGACTCCGATGCTACGCTCGACACCGGAGGAGTTAGTAGATCCCGTGTCATCCTAGATAGCACGGGAAAGGTGGACTCATATGATTTCCACCACTGTAATAAATCAAGATTCTTATTATCAGAATGTGATAGGATTAAGCAGTAATCGGTATCTAAGTACCGAGACAGCTCACTCCTATGTGATGGTCCACCCCTACGTTTCCCCCTCGCTAGGTTAATGGAATAATCGTCATCTCCGAACAAGGTATCAATGTCCGTAATCACAGTCTTACCACCACCACCACCATACCTAGTATCATAGTATGTGAACAGGTTAGTCAACTTCTCGTAAATGAACCCTTCAGGTGGCTCTTCCAGGTTCATGCACGAGGAAATGAAAGTCAGGGTGTTTTCTACCCCTTCCACCTTAGCCCTAGGGTCTATGCATGCAGCGAGGCAATAAAGAGATGGAACGGTAGACCAGTACTTTAAGTACTTGGTCTCCATCTCTGCAACCATATGGCTAAGCGTCGGGTCAGATCGATACTTCCTAAACATGATACTAATATTGCATATGCACCGGAGTGCAATGCAAGTGGTGGGCGTATAAACCGACGAACACATGTTCGTCGTGTCATAAAATATCTTCAGGAATTTAATAAATGAAATTCCTGAAGCCCAGTCAGTGTCGTCAATAATAAGTTCGTCACTCTTACTATTGACGTAGTCAGATATCACGTGTTCGTATCAAACACATGATTCCAACATCAGGTACGTGTAATTCCAACGATGTCTCACATCCGATTGGAATTTCTTCTTCTTAAGATTCGCAGACAAAGAGAGAGTACCAAACTCTTGTTGTCTGCAAGGAGTGCGAATATACTTGAGTGCATTGCATATATTTTCCAACGCGGGGGAACACACCTTCATACCCGCTTGAACTATTAGGTTAATCACATGACACATGCATCTGACATGAAAGATCTCTCCTAATGGTGCGTCTCTAATATTCCTAACAAACATATTGATCGCTACTCCATTATTAGAAGTATTATCGAAAGTGACACTAAAAATTTTATTTTGAATTTTATATTCCCTAAATATTTTCATCATACACTAAAAAATGGCTGGGCCATCATGAGGATGAAGAATCTCAGTGAATCCTAAAATTTTTTTTATTGATTGTCCAGTTAGAATCTACATAGTGACTCATGAGACATGCATAAGAAGAATCATCGTGACATATCCATATATCGGACGTCACGGACACCACTCCACTATATGCCATAAATTCCTTAATTATTTTTTGTTTTTCTAACTTATATATCTTTAGTATGTCACTCCTAGATGTGGACCTAGGAATCCTACGATAGGAAGGCTGAAAATAAGTCTGCATGATGCGCACTACCCTCGGATCTTCCGAAAATCTGATCGAAAAACCCATCAATGTGATGAGTCTGGCCATGCCGTCCCTACCCAACTCGCTGTAGTATACGAAGGGAGTAAACTTTGAGACTGAACTCGATCCAGTCTCAAAAAATGTAGTGCCAAGTCGGGTTTGCCTAGGATCTAAGGGTCCATGTTTTTTGGTGCATAATTCGGCATGCCTCTTAAGGTGCCTAGTCACATGAACTCTTGCATGTTAAAAGTCTCATACAATATTTGCACTGTGTCATTTTAAGTTCCTCACCCCTAACATTTATTTGTGTTATGATTTTAAAATGAGTCCAAACTACAGAAGTCCTCCTAGTTTTTTATTTTTTAGAACTTTGGGTTGAGACGATTGGAGAAACCAAAGTTTCAGTAGCCGCAGACGTCTGTGTAACATTAACATTTTCATTTTCCAAATTTAAATACGTGTCAGGTGTATTTGTCATTTTTTATGTTTTTTTTTCCTATGTTTTTCTAGAGAGAGAAGCTTTAAAGAGAGAAAGTAAATAAAAACGTAAAATAAATTACCCGGTAAAAGCAATGAGGTCAGTCACGTGCAAGGTGCACCGCAGGAAGCTCTGATGTTCAAAACTCAAGTAGAGTTTCACGAAAATCCAAGCCGAAATCAAAATCACGAGGCCCGAGAGAGAGATGCATGGTTTATCGTTTATGTGAGAGAGAGAAAGTTTTGAGAGGTTTTATGTTTTTGAAAAACATAAATGTTATAGGGAGGGGGGTAGAATTTATAGATTAAAGATATTAATTTTTTATGAAAAAAGATATTTTTTTTATATTTTTTTGATTTTTTAATTAATAATTAGGGGGCAGAATCACGAGGACCGTTGGATTCTGCCCCCTAGCCGTTGGAGGTGAATCCAATGGCAGAAATCCGATATCATTTGAAATTTTTTTTTTTCCCGTTGGAATCGGGTCGGGAGTCGGGACCGCGGGTCGGTCCATTCCGACCCGACCCACAGGCTTTATTTCGGGAGGGCCCGGGTCACGCCCACGCCTGCCCGCCGCCCACGTGAAACCTAACCGGCACGAAAAGATACCGTGCCAGGGCCCATGCCGTGCCTCGTGCTGGGCCGGCCCGGCTCGTTTGACACCTCTATCTGAACCTGCCGTTCCTTGGAACTCACCAGCAGAAGTTAAAATCCTTAATGATATTGGACCTGGAATTGGGAAGCAACCCGAGCCACTGATTTCTGATAACATGTTTAAATCTGCTCTGAAGATGGGTTCTTACAAACCAGGTGACTCTACATTCTATTCTGTCATCAAAGCAAATGCTTTGTTGGGTAATTTCAGGTCCTTGGAGATGAATTTGGATCAAATGAAGCGAGAAAATCGGGTGGTGCTAGAGACGTGTTTTATTATAATTTTTAAGGCATATGGGAAAGCTCATTTACCCGAAAAAGCCATTGCGTTGTTTGATAGGTTGGGATATGAATTTCAATGTAAACGAACCGTAAGGTCCTTCAATTCTGTCCTTAACGTTGTGATGCGAGACGGATTGTTTGATCGTGGATTGGAGTTTTTTAATCGGGTTGCTGGTGACGGAAGTGCTAATGTAACTTTCAATGTGCTTAGTTTCAATTTGGTTATTAAGGCCATGTGTAAGTTGGAAAGAGTTGATGATGCAGTTGAGATGTTTAGAGAAATGGCTAATAGAAAATGTGTACCTGATTTGTACACTTACTGTACATTGATGGATGGGCTTTGCAAGGACAATAGGATTGACGAAGCTGTATCACTCTTGGATGAGATGCAAGTTGAGGGTTGCTTTCCTAATCCAGTTACTTTTAATGTGTTAATCAATGGGTTGTGTAAGAAAGGTGATTTAGCACGGGCAAGTAAAATTGTAGATACTATGTTTCTGAAAGGATGTATTCCTAATCAAGTGACTTATAACACGCTTATCCATGGTCTCTGTCTCAAAGGCATGTTGAATAAAGCAGTCAATCTTTTACACATGATGGTGTCGTGGAAATGTATGCCCAATGAGGTCACATACGGAACAATCATTAATGGGCTTGTTAAGCAAAAAAGAGTTCTTGAAGGGATTCATGTGTTAGATCTAATGAAAGAAAAGGGGCATCACATAAATCCATTTGTTTACTCTACTTTAGCCAGTGGACTGTTTAAAGATGGAAAATGTCAAGATGCTATAAAATTATTTAAGGAAGCAAAAGAGGAAGGATGCGAAATAAATACAGTTGTGTATAGTGCAATTATAAATGGTCTATCTAGTGAAGGTAAGCTGGATGAAGCTAGAGAAATTCTTTCTGAAATGGCTCTCATGGGTTGCAAACCAAATGCTTTTACATATAGCTCCTTGATGAAAGGATTTTTTCAAATTGGAAATAGCCAAAAAGCTGTAGAAGTATGGAAAGATATGGAAAAAAAAGGTTGTCTCCAGAATGAAGTCTGTTATAGTGTACTTATTGATGGATTTTGCAAGGTTGGGAACATAAGAGAAGCTAATATAGCTTGGACAGAAATGTTGGGAAAAGGGTACAAGGCAGATGTTGTTGCTTATAGTTCAATGATTCATGGTTTGTGCAATGTTGGTTTAACAGAATGTGCCTTAAAACTCTATAATGAGATGCTTTTTCTAGGACCTGATTCGCAACCTGATGTGGTTACTTATAACATACTTTTCAATGCTTTATGCAAGCAAAGGAATTATTCTCTTGCTATTTTTCTTTTGAATAGTATGTTGGATCATGGATGCGATCCTGATTCTGTTACATGCAACATTTTCCTGAATGCTATGAGTGGGAACATAGATTTATTTCAAGATGAAAGAGAGTTTCTGGATGAGCTTGTTATTCGTTTATGTAAACGGGTGAGGATTTTAAGTGCTGCAGAAGTTATAAAAGTAATGTTGCAAAACTATTTGTCACCAAAATCTTCTACATGGGTAATGATAATCCAAGGGCTATGCAGGCCCAAGAAGATTCGTGTGGCTATTGACAAGTGCTGGAACAGCCTGTAGTTTTGATTTTTTAGGTAATCACTTTTTATAATTTTAGTATTTTCTAGTTAGATGTACATATTTGATGGAGAAACACATACATTAGTTTGTTTGTTAGTCTGCACAACAAATGGTATTTTCGAACTTGAATTGAGATAATCTAAATGTTGGATATTATCATTTATAAATGAAACCAGCTCAATTAAAAAACGATATGTACAAATAATATATAAAACCTAAACTTGATTTGAGGAAGTTCACATGCTGGGTGTTATCATTCATAAAGTAATAAAGTAAAAAATATATAAAATTTGGAGGAAAATAGTGAGCTGAACCTTTTAAAAATTTTGTGAAAATATTTGCTGGTTGATTTGTTATAAGAATATTAACTATAGTAATATTCTTATTTTGGATTTTGTATCTGTAAAATAAACGATCCAACTTTTGTTTTATCTATTCTTTTACATTGGATTGGATGTTGCATTTGTTGCTCTATGACTATCACAGCAATATTAATAAGAAAAACAAAATAATATATGGTCTCCTTGGTAAGATGTTTGATCTAAAATATCTCACATGTGATCCATAATATTATTTTGAATTTTTTTTCTATTCTGAATTTTGAAATAATTATCTACTTATTTTTTTTAGAGACATGATTACATTAAAGAAACTACAAAATCATATTTTAAAGTTTTTCTCAGTATTAGTTGATGTCCAATCTGAATCTTAATTCTTAGTTAACAATAAGTACTTGTCATTGTTAGAAAAAATTCTTAAGGTATGAAACTTTTTTTATATAACTCACTATACGAAGAGATGCATATAGGTGAATATGTTCTTATGAATTTAAAGAATGACAGTATATTAATTCTATAATTTATATATATTTTTATGATAGTTAAATAATTAATCTTCTTTATGATTATAAAATACACGGTTGTGTCAATTATATAAGTTATTCATCTTAATTATTTTTATTGCTCTGTCTTTTTTTTTAGAAATAACTCATAATACTTATCTCTGATATGACTTTCTCTCTACAGCATGATCATAGAACTGAGGCTTTCCTATGTGTCTTTTTTGTGATTAATATCCTCTCAATTATTAGTATATGTAGAATGATATCTCTATTATTGTTCTCAATATACCTCATATAAATTGAATAGCTTGTTGATTTACCTATTATTTGGTGGGTAACTTTCAATTACCTAAGATATAATTGTCAAGTGTTGAAAAATGTCTAACAGTGAGTATAAGAATATTATGCAAAGAAATTACTTGTTCTGTTTTACATTCTATGATTAGAAATGTCAAATGAGCTATATCATGCCAGCGTGACACAATTTTTGATGGTCTGGTCGGACCATTATGTCGTGCCTGACATGACACAAGATGAGTTATTATGTTGTTATGTGTCAACACGGATTCATTATGAGATAGCTTGACATGACCTGATTAGTCTGCAACCAAGCACCATATGTCGTGCCAGATTAATTTTGAGTCATGCCTGGTCATGCATGTTATGGGCTGCCTTAATGGCCCAATTAATTTTTTTAAAATTTTACTTTTATATTTATTAGAAATTTAAATATCAAAATAATAAAATTAAAAAATAAAATGTATTATAAATTTAAACGAGTTAAATTAATAATTAAAAAAATAGTTTACATTCTGCTTGATTCAAGATATCATATAAAAAAATATATAATCTGAATTGTTGAATGACAAATTTAAAAAAACTCAAAAACATAAATATTAACAAATAATTCATGAATATATAATTATCAATATGATATATAACATTAGATAAAGCAGAAATAAAAAAAATATGCGTTCTATTATATGAGTCATCAGCATGTGTATGCAATATAGTTTTGTAGATGCAAATTATTATTGTTATGTATGATTTAGAAAGTAGCACTAATGGTGATTTCAATATCTTTGATATCTCATGAGTCATCATATGCTAATAATTCTTATGCTTTATCTTGAATGTTAATTTTAAATCTTTTCATTCCATCAAGCATGTAGTTATCTTTATAATATTTAATCATAGTATGGAATGTGGATTTTCTGTCTAAAATAATATTAGGTTCCACAGAAAAAATAAATTCTGATATTATACTATGTATTAGAGAGATCAGTATATCATGTGTTATTTTTAATTGTATGAAATATGTGGACTCGTATGATTTTCCTTAACTCAAAATATTTAAATTTTTATTACCATTACATGATAAGATGAAATAATAATTAATATCTAAGTATTGATATAGCTTGTTCTTATTTGATAAATTATCATCTCCAAATTTAATATTCTTGTCCGTACTTGGAATCTTGTTATAATTATTATATTTAGTATCATAATATATAAATATGTAAGTTAATTTTTTGTAAATAAAATTTTTAGGTTTATTTGTATGATTCATACAAGTTGATATGTATTTAATATATTTGTTATTCTTTCCACTTTAATCATAGGATATATACAAGAAACTAAATAATGCATTGTTGGAATGGAAGGCTATTATTTTAAATACTTGAATTTTACCTTAAAACTTATTATTAAATGCATGATGTCATCTATACTTGCTAAATATATAATTAATATTTTATATGTTTTTAAGCATAATGCAAGTGGTCAAACTATACATAGACAAATATTTATTTGTCGTATCATAAATAATTTTTAGAAATTTTATAAAGAGATTCTTATATCATAGTTTAAATTATTAATAATAAATTTTTTTTTATTATTGATATAGTTTAATATGATGTGTTGGTAGTTAAAATATGATTCAAATATATGATAGATATACTTTTAAAATGTTGTTTTATATTCATTTGGAATTTTTTCAGGATCATTGAGAAATATAAATTATTAAACTCTTATTATTTGTTAGATATCATAAAGTATTTTAGTAAATTTTTTATTTTTTATAATGTGAGAAAATAATTTTTAGTTTTATCCATACTATTAGGTTAATTATATAACACATATATCTAATATAAAAAAGTTATATCTAATGGTTTATCTTTAATAATTTTATTAACTTATTAGTGAAAATACTATTATTCAATGTATTATAGAATATAATACTAAAAATCTCATTCTAAATATTATATTCACTAAAGATTCTCACCGCATACTCATATATACCATGGTTATTACGAGGATGAAAGATTTTAAGATATTTTAAATTTTTTTAATTAAATTTTCACATAAAATCTTTATAGCTGGTGGTAAGAAAATTGAATAATGTACTATTGTGACTAATTTATATGGTAAATGTTATGAACACTATTATATTATATTTTTTAATTTTGTTAATTATTAATTATTTTTCTAATTTATAATATTTTTTTTATTTTTCCACTGATCGATCTATGAATTCTACAATTAATAAGTTAAAAGTAGGTTTGCATAATATTGACTATCTTAGAAAAATATATTCAAAAAATTTATGATAGTAATTAATTAAGTCAAATATTTTCTCTCAAAGTTATTGTGGTAAATGAAGTTGGTAAATAAAGTTGAAGTTGATTACACATCAATTACCTTGCTACTCAATTAATTTAATTTGAGATCTAATGTATCATATTTTTTGGTGTATTATTTGATATGTCTTTTAAGATAGTTAGTACCATAAGTTTTTCTGCTGATGGTGCAGTTATGTTTTATTAGAATTTTTAATAATATAATTAAAAATTTAAATGATTTAAAATTTTAGTTTTTATTCTAATATTATCCAATTAAATAAAAAATAATATAATTTAAAGTATATTGCATTAGAAATTTAACTAAATTAAAATTAAATCAATAATTAAAAAAATATTGTATATTTAATTTAACTCAAAAATTAAAATATCATATGAAAAAAAATATAATTTAAAAATTAAAATATGATATGTAACTTAAGATAAACTAGCAATAAATAAAATATATATTGTCAAATGTTATCGCATGAGTTATTAATCCTTATCTGTAGTATGATAAAGTAGATGCAGATTATAATTATCATGTATGATTCTAGAGGTAGTACTAGTATGGCCTCAATATACTTAATATCTTATAAGTCATCACCCGTTAGTTATTTTTTGTTGTATCTTGTATGTTCAATCTTAAATTTTATATATTTTTTTAATAATTATTATAATAGATCAATTTTGTGAGAATCTTTAGATAATTCTTATAGTCAACACGTATTCTCACAACTATATAATACTTTTGATCTTTTTTTTCAAAAATAATAGATAACAATTATTTATGGTGTTATTTTTTTATAATAAGTATGTTAAACTAGAATTTTATTCCATCTATCTGTACTGCAAGAATACATATTGGTACATACAAAAACAAAGCTATATCAAATCCTAATTACTACCAAAATGAATTAGAGTTAAATTTCATTTCTTTTTTTTTTTAATATTGAATTTAGAAAGAAAGAAAACTCAGTTAGAATTTCTACTTCATGCCACCACATGCACCACCACGTGCTCTATTGTGCACCACCACGTGCTCTATTGTGCACCACCACGTGCTCTATTGTGCACCACCACGTGCTCTATTGTGCACCACCACGTGCTCTATTGTGCACCACCACGTGCTCTATTGTGCACCACCACGTGCTCTATTGTGCACCACCACGTGCTCTATTGTGCACCACCACGTGCTCTATTGTGCACCACCACGTGCTCTATTGTGCACCACCACGTGCTCTATTGTGCACCACCACGTGCTCTATTGTGCACCACCACGTGCTCTATTGTGCACCACCACGTGCTCTATTGTGCACCACCACGTGCTCTATTGTGCACCACCACGTGCTCTATTGTGCACCACCACGTGCTCTATTGTGCACCACCACGTGCTCTATTGTGCACCACCACGTGCTCTATTGTGCACCACCACGTGCTCTATTGTGCACCACCACGTGCTCTATTGTGCACCACCACGTGCTCTATTGTGCACCACCACGTGCTCTATTGTGCACCACCACGTGCTCTATTGTGCACCACCACGTGCTCTATTGTGCACCACCACGTGCTCTATTGTGCACCACCACGTGCTCTATTGTGCACCACCACGTGCTCTATTGTTCACCACCACGTTCTCTATTGTGCACCATCATGTGCTCTATTATACACCACCATGTGCACTACTACTTATCATTGCATGCACCACTTTGCATTGCCATGCACACCACCTTACACTGATAGTGTGCATGTGCGCACTGTTAATCACACATAGTGGGTGTGCGACTCCAGCAAAACATTGATGATGCACATCATTGATAGAACACATTTTTGGGTTTACAAATCCAACTCTGATATTTAGGTTGCATGATTAATTTTTAAAAAATAGCTGTTTCCTCATGTCACTTGTCGTGCCTTCATGCCTTACATGTATGCCATGCCAACTTGACATGAGATGTGCTATACGCCAACATGATAATGGTCCATACACAATTATTTTGGATTGTGCCTCAGCCTCATGTCGTGCTCGTGCCTTCCAACTTGACATCTATAAGTTGAGATCTTAATAATAAATTTTGGCTAATTATATACAAATTGATTAGGATTTGGAGTTTCATTTCTAATGTGCTGATTATAGAGAAAAGTCAATTCAATATATAATTAATGGTTGATATTATGTGAATGTTGAAATTATGATAAATTGTTGATGGGATGCCGCATGAGTTGTATATGTGTTGAAATTCTTGGCCTGTAACAATAGTATCGTGCTAGGCATGGGCTCCTATTAAGGTATGAGCTATTACTTAGATTAGATATGTCAAATGGGTTGTGCTGGATTTACATGACCAATTTTATTAGGCCTAGGCATGCAAGCTTGTTGTGCTATGCACGGGTCAATTTGTTGTTAGGTTGTGCCGTGCTAGCACAATTTCAAAAAATGGTAGCTTGGCATGCCTCTCTAGCATGCTGGCTATTCAGGTCATGTCGAATTGTGGTGGGTTAGGTTGGGTTATTTCATGATGAGTTTACTGTATCATTATACTTATCTTAGATGTCACATATATATATGATATATTTGTTTTAGTTTTTCTAGTTGAGACTAGAGAGTGTTAGTGAGCTTGAGCATGTTAATATTTATCAGTTGGCTACATAGTTTCTGGAGGTATTTTCAATAAACATTGATGCCATGGAGGGAATGAGATAATTGAAGATACTTTTAGGCATAATATTCTTATATTAATTGCTTGTTAATATTTCTTTTTTATTTTGTATCAGATTTTAAGTGACGAGGAATTTTCTACAAGATCAAAGTTGTATTACCAAATTGTTAAGTTTATATGAGGGATGACTCATTCTATACTTACTAGCAATCGAGAAGGTACTAGTGGTACAAGTCATACTATCATAGCAAAGACATAGGCAAAAGTGTCTGTTGTTGGTCTAGACTAGCCACCACGTCGTGCTAGTTATAACACATTTTATAGTATGAATCATGTCATGCTGACATGATTCCAAAAAAATGATAGTTCGACATGGCCTGTTGGCCTGCTGGATGTATGGGTCATGCTGGATCATACCTAGCTAGGTTGGATCGTGCCAAACCCACTATGGCCATGCATCAGACATGACTCAAATCCATGCTAGCTTGGGTTAGCCCGAGTTCATTCCAAAATAGCCTAGATCATGACCAGACAAGCTTGGGTGAGGTCTATGTTAGCCTAAGTGAGGTTCAGGATAGTCTAGGTTGCCTATCATGATCGAAACTGGCCCACATAGGTTGACATGTCATGTCGCATTATATTGTATCTTTTGTAGTGCCTATGCTAGAAACCCTTTCTTGATATACCCTGAGCCGTATAATGTGTAGACCTGGCACCATTCTATGCACGTTTGCAGTCATGTTGAGCTATTTCGGGAACTAGTTTTTGCGAGTATTGCCATGGGATGACAGCCTATTTTGACACATCTACCTTTACTTTTGTGGGACCTGAGAACTAATACTGTGACCCATAGGAAAGTTTATTGTTGGCTGCATGTAGATTTTCACTATAAAGATATAATCATATTTTTATTAGTGGACAATATCTAAAATAGTTTTCGAGATCATGGTTTAAGAGGTTTTCACAAGCATTTATTTTTTTTTGGGTTATACAAGTGTTATGATTTTTTTTTATTTTTTTGATGTAATTTTGATGTAAATGGGTTATACAAGTATATTATTTTTGATCTTGTTTCGTGTGTATGTAAATGTTATTTTGATTATGCAATTTGATAAGTTAGATATTATCTAACTTAAAGAGGCCTTTAGTTATAATTTCAAATTAATAATTTTGTGACTCATTTTTTTGGCATATAGGTGACATATTCTAGGAGATATATTATCATATTATAGAGGATATAAGTGCATGATACTATTACCGAGGTTGAATTTTTAGGTTGTGTGCTAGTAAACACTCTGAATGACCCATATTTTGATTTTATATCTAACATGAACTCTCAAGATGATTTTATTACTTATTTGAGAATTATTATAAATATTAATTATTTAATTATTATCAGATCAAATTTAGCTTATGTAGTCAGTATAATGAGTTAGTCCTTAGATTCTTGGCATATTTATTTTCACACAACCTTTTGTATATTAAGATATGTAAAGATGTCTTCAGGGTCTGTGTTCTCATTTAGCGATCATGTGTTATTGTAATTGATTGGATGCTCATATTCTAGTTGAACACTAGTGTGTACTCAAAATAAATCTATGATAAATCTTTATTCCTTATTTAGAGGTAATTTTGTTTTGTTTTTTTTTAAAATTAAGAGTAAGACAATGATATTAAGGTCTATTATAGAGGTAGATATCATAACGATGATGATTATTATTTATAAGATATTTTAGATTTGACACTTGGAGAGATTAAGTATCTATCTTATTCTCTTATTATTTTTTATTAAGATAGTTAGATAATGAGACATAATCTTTTATCCGGTATTTTATGAGCGGTTGAATCACATCAAAGTACATTCTTCTTCTTTAGGGAGAATCTACAAATTGACCCTATTGCGATAACATATATTCAGATAGTATGACAACCAATAAATATTTTCACCAAAATCTTAAAAAGATCTCATTTTAATTTTTTACTCAAATTTTTATGTTTTGGATTTTGGATTTCTATGTACAGTTTCAAAGAGTAAATTTTTTCTTTTTTTGATTTTGATGATGTAACTTTTGATTATGGCTCCTCTTACATTTTGCTTCTTTTGATTATGACTCTTATTATTATTATTATTATTATTATTATTATTATTATCTAATTAATGGGTTCTAAACTATCAACCCTTGCATATGTTCACTATTTGTTATTTTTTTCCATCTTTGATTTATTCTCTAATTCTAATGATCATATACTGGATTTCAGCTAGGTCATTTTAGGTCATATTTTATTAATATATGAGATATATATGCTCATTGATTAACCCTTGCATATGTTATTGTGCCAGCTTTTCTCAGCAAGCCTTTGCAGCCTCTCCTTAGTTTGATTTCATAAATTATTGTGAAATTGATTGATTGTCTTATATATTTATTAGATATTTATTCATGAGATATTATGATATATTTATTGCAACCATGAGATAATATATGTGTTTTGTGTATATATGATTTCGAAACATATTTCAAAAAATATATATACATTTCGAAATTGTATGTATAGTTCTAATGAATTGCTGTTTCTGAATTGATTATCTATTGTTTGTTTGTGCTTATCTTGTTTGGTAACATGAATGTATTAAATATAAATATTATGAATTGCCATGATTATATCTAGCTATAATTACTATTTGTTATTAAATCTGTTGATGAAATTTGTGTTTGTAAAATCAGGCTAGAAGAAATGATGCATATGATCTACCTCCTTCAAAAATGCAGGCTTTTATCTTATGTTGTCAAAGTAAGCAAATAATCTTGGTGATATGAAACTATCTGAGACAACGTGAGGTTGTTATAAGGTTTTAAACGTGGAGACATTGAGAGAGGCATGGTGTTGGCCGAGATCTGAGGACACCATCACCTCACACAGTAAAAGTCCAACAGACGCACACGCGTTGAAGAAGAAAGAGGGTTGGCGGCATTACCTTTCCTCGTTAGCTACATGCTTTAGTTCTTCATGTGAATGAGTGACGGAGTGGGGAAAATACTTAGAATGATATTGATAGTAATCAAAGATGTTAAATTCCTATTTGATACCTATTCAAAAAATGACAGTTTTCTGAGCCATCTTTTACTTAGTTCCTGCAGAAGAGAAGAAGACTCTTTTGGTTTTTGCATCATGCTTGTATCAAATCATCTAATTAAGTACTTTTTTAAAAGTTGTATAAGGTATTTTTGGTATTTTTGTTAAATAAATTGTCTTCTAAGGGAATTATCACAATTTTGTCTATCCTACAGAAGAAATGAAGAATTATTTTTTATCCATACTCTTCCAAGTAATTATCTATCCAAGTCCATCTTTATTGAAAATTTTCACTAAATGAAATACACTATTGACCCGCACCATTTTATGGAAAGAATTTTCTAAAGATAAAATATATTAAAAATTATATTCATGAGTAACATCTTCTAGTGATGATTGACCTGGTTACAAGTCAATAGATTTGTGGTTGTTGAAGATTTCTGCTTATACAACTTCATAATGAGAAAAGTTTGGCTACATGTTATATAAATTGTCCCTTCTATTTTTCATCAAACAATTAGTTATTTGACCATTAAGGATCAAGCAGATTTTCACATAAAGAAAGTTTCTAGACAATGCTATCTATCAATTGACATTACGTGATCATATGGATAAACCTCCCCTATTAATGAGAGAGCTGTTTAGCTTGAGATCTAAATGGCAATTACTTCTTGCTTGTAACTGCAAGCATGAGAAGTAAAATATTTTTGAGTTTATCATCATAGAGATATGCAACTAGATAGGTTGCACACAAGTGTATATTTGGCAGCAATGCTCTATTATTCAAAGAGGAACAAAAGAAAAAAAAAAAACTTGTGATAAGTTCTTATTGAAAGCAATGATACATTAACAGGCTGACACATTGATATGCTAAGTATTGATCAGATGGTACCCTCACACATGCTCTCTGTGAAATCTTGAAAAAAAAAATGAAGAAATAAATAATATGATTTTGTTTCTTGAAAAAAAAGGGTAAAATAGTAATTTTATAATATGAAAAATAAACTAAAAATTTTAGAACATTGATGATAAAACAGATTTCGTTATAGAATTCGTTTTGAAAAATATAGATACGGTGACAAATTCCGTCAAATTCTGAAGAAGTCAGAATTTTGTTATTTTTTTAATTTATTTAAATAATTATTAGAATAAAAAAAATAGAAGCAGAAGATCGCGCCATGTCCTCAGGACGTGGCTGCGCCATGCACAGTCATGTGTAAAAAAAATTATAATAATAATAATTTTTTTAATAAAATAAAATAAAATAAACAACGTGAATCCAGAAAACAGGATGACAGGGAGAAATAAAAACATACTTCGGGAGAGAGAGAGTCACTGTGCAGTGAAAAAAAATATAAAAGTTTCTTTGATTTTATTTTGATCATAACGGATTATTCTGGAGTCAGAATATAATAGTCTAAGAACTAAAGTTACTAAACACGACGAGATCTTCAGTTTGATATTACTTTATAAAATTTCAGTGAAATTTCTTGTAAGGTAATGGTTTTCTCATATCGGAATTTTTTTCTATTTAAAGGTCATAAATGATCATGTTTTATATTTCAATTCAAATAGTTAGAAATATCATTTGAAATAGTTAATTAGTGAAAAATTTTTGTGTTTCATTTAGTAAAATTTAGTGCATGTGTATTGAGTTTGGATTGTTATAATTGTATCTGAAACATTGTCATTTTGTAAACGGTATAATTATATTTTATACGCATGGGAACATTCCATATAAATGGGTAATGCATGATATATATATATATATATATATATATATATATATATACACACACACACATAAAGATATATGAATTGTATTTGGCAAACTCGAATTGGAATAATGTACAGACTGAATTGCATGGTATTTTTTTGGAGCATGGCTAATATAAATATGCGAACTCGAATTGGAACAATATCCAGGCTGAGTCACGTGGTAGTTAATGGAAAATATCCAAGGAAAAAAAAATATTTTATCAGAAAATGTCCAATATGTTTTCAGAGGTCCATCTGAGTAAATCCAAGAGAAACATATTTTGTTTGGAGAAATGTCCAATATATTTTTCGGAGAAGGTCCATATTTTTCGGAATATTCCCTAAAAAATAAATATTTCTATAGGGTGCTTTAATTACAAAATAACTAAAATTTTTATAGAAATATATATTTTTATAAAATAAATATAATTTAAATATTAAAAACAAAATAACTAGGGCACACAATATATTTGATGAAAAATAATTTTTATAAATTATTTTTTTAACTCATAATTTATTTTATAATTAATATATATATATATAAATAACTAAACAATCAAAATGAATTTTTTTAATTATAATAAAAATAAATAAAAATTAGATTTATTAATTATTATTTAGGGTCAACCCGTTTAAACGATTATCTATATAGGGGTTTCGGGATTTTATAGTTTAGTGATTTAAGTGTTTAAGCATTTAGTGATTTATAAGTTTTATTTAAACAATGAAATAATAAAAAAAATATTTTTTTTTGTTTTTTCACATGTTCAAAGGTTATAACATTTGAAAATATAATAATTTTAAAATTTTTTAAAAATGTGAATACAATATTTAGTAATAATAAATATTATAACTATATATAATATAAACTAAATATAAATTATTTTATCGATAAATATTATATCAATTATCAAAAAATAAATTAATAAACTATTATTAATATGATATATATAAATTAAAACATAATTAAAAAACCTAAAATGATTCAAAATCAAAGTAAAATTTATTACTAAATAATAATTTTATTTTTTAGTTTTTGCATCATTTTAGAAGCTTATATTTTTTTTTTGTTTAAAAATATATTAATTAAATTATATTTGTCACTCATAATTTATTTTGTAATTAATATTAATATAAATTATTTAAATTATATTTCTATAATTATTCTAATAATGATCAAAAAATAAATTAATAATCTTTTATTAATAAGATAGATATCAATTAATATATAATAAAAAAACCTAAAATGATTTAGAAGAAATCAAAATATATTACTATATAATTATTTGTTGTTTTGAAATTTTTTTTTCTTTTAAAAAGTTTATCCATATTTTTGTGATGAAAATTAATTTATATAAATTATATTTGTCTAACTCATAATTTATATTTTAATTAATATTTATATAAAAATAAACAAATAAATAATTAAAATGATTATTTAAAATTATAATGATAAAAATAATATTGAGATTTATTCTTTATTATTTTGGGTATACCTGTTTAATTTAAATTAGATATGTCTCACTAATAATTTATTTTGTAATTAATATTTCAATAAAAATAAACTGATAAATGATTAAAATAAAAATATAAAATTATACTGAATAAAAATTAAAATGAGATTTATGAATTATTATTAATGTATACAAGTTTAATATTTTAAGTATTTAGAGGTTTTTTTGTTTATAACTTTAGCGATTTATGTTTTTAGGCATTTAGTGGTTTATAGGTTTTATTTAAATAATGAAATAACAAATAAATTATTTTTGATAATTTTTCACATTTTCAAAGGTTATAACCTTTGAAAATATAATAATTTTAAAAATTTTAAAAAATGTTAATACAATATTTAGTAATAATAATCATTATAATTATATATAATATAAACTAAATATAAACATTTTATTGATAGATATGATATCAATTATCAAAAAATAAATTAATATGCTATTATTAATATGATAGATATAAATTAAAATATAATTGCAAAACATAAAAATATTCAAAATCCAAATAAAATTTATTACTATATAATAATTTTTTTTAGTTTTTGCTTCTTTTTATAAGCTTAATTTTTTTTTGATGAAAAATAAATTATTTAAATTATATTTGTATCACTCATAATTTATTCGTAATTAATATTTCAATTAATTATTTAAATTATATTTAAGGTTTACGAGTTTAAAGGTTTAAGTATTTAGGGGCTTTTGTGTTTAGGAGTTTAGAGGTTTAAGTGTTTAGGCATTTAGTGGGTTATAAGTTTTATTTAAACAATGATATAACAAAAAATTTATTTTTATTATTTTTTTAATTTTTGAAGGTTATAACCTTTGAAAATATAATAATTTTTAAATTTTTTTCAAATGTAAATATAATATTTAGTTATAATAATCTTAATAAATATAAGTCATTTAAATTCAATATAAATAATTAAATTGCTAGATATTATAATAATGATAAAAAAAATTTAATAAACTATTATTAATAAGATAGATATTATTTAAAATATATTTGCAAAATCTAAATTTATTCAAAATCAAAGTAAAATATATTACTTAATAATAATTTTTTAAATTTTTGTTTTTTTTATAACTTTATATTTTTGTTATTATAAATAAATTATTTAAATTAATTTGTTTTACTAATAATTTATTTTGTAATTTATAATTCTAAAATAATAAACTAATAAATAATTAAAATAATTATTTAAAATTATAATGATTACAAATAAAATTGGGATTTATTATTTATTATTCAAGATATACCTGTTTAATGGTTTAAGTATTTAGGTGTTTTTGGGTTTAGGAGTTTAGTGATTAAAGTGTTTAGACCTTTCGTGATTTATAGTTATTATCTAAAGAATTAAAAAACAAAAAATTTAATTTTTAGAATTTTTTTAATTTTTTAAGGTTGTAACATTTGAAAATATAATAATTTTTAATTTTTTTAAATGTGAATAAAATATTTAGTTATAATAATCTTAATAATTATATATAATGTAAACTAAATATAAATTATTTTATAAATAGATATTATAATAATGATCAATAAATAAATTAATAAACTAGTATTTATAAGAATGATATAAATTAAAATATAATTGTAGAATCTAAAATGATTCAAAATCAAAAGAAGATATATTACTAAATAATAATTTATTATTTTAAATATTTTGCCTCATTTTATAAGCATATATTTTTTTTTGATGAAAAATAAATTATTTAAATTATATTTGTGTCACTAATAATTTATTTTGTAATTAATATTTTTATAAAATAAATTGATAAATAATTAAAATGAATATTTAAAATTATAATGAATACTAATACAAAGAGATATATGATTTATTATTTAGGGTATACCTATTTAATTATTTAAGTTTTTTGTGTTTTTGGGGTTAATAAGTTTATTGATTTAAATGTTTGCACATTTAGGTGTTTATAGGTTTTATTTAATCAATGAAATAACAAAAAAATTATTTTTATGTATTTTCGTGATTTTCAAAGGTAAATATAATATTTAGTTATAATAATCTTATTATTTATAAGACATTTAAATTCAATATAAGTAATTTTATTGTTATATATTATAATAATGATCAAAAAATAAATTAATAAACTATTATGAATAAGATTGATAGCAATTAAAATATAAATGCAAAACCTATAATGATTCAAAATCAAAGTAAAATATATTACTAAATGATATTTTTTGTTTTTAAATTTTTACTTCTTTTTATAAGCTTATATTTATTTTTTGATTAGAAATAAATTATTAAAATTATATATGTCTCACTCTTTATTTATTTTGCAATTAATATTTCTATAAAAAATAAACTAATAAATAATTAAAATGAATAATTAAAATTATAATGAATACAAATTAAATTGAGATTTATGATTTATTATATATGGTATACTAGTTTAATGGATTGTTAATTTAGGGGTTTTGTCATTTAGGAGTTTAGCAATTTATGTTTTTAGGCATTTAGTGGTTTATAGTTTTTATTTATATAATAAATTTTTTTTGATTTTATCTGATTTTCAAAGGTTATAACCTTTAAAAACTTTTATTTATATAGGGTCATGAAATTTTAAAATTTCAAATTTCACAAATTTAAAATTTTTATTTGTATCACTACCATCAAAGAAATCATCATTTTTCTTCAACACCGTAGAAGAGAAATCATTTTCTTTTGATTCATCTTCATTTAAATCTTTATAATCATCCATCATCTCATTTAAAGCATTTATAACATTTTTCACCAAATTTTTAGCCAATTCCTCTCCATAATGCTAAGTTTACTTAACCTTGATATATTCGAGCTTATGTCTAGGATCCAACACTACTGCTACAAAAAGCATAATATTTGTTGATGAAGAGAACCCCAGTACCCGTTGA
This sequence comes from Sapria himalayana, assembly GCA_029783825.1. Classification (NCBI taxonomy): domain Eukaryota; kingdom Viridiplantae; phylum Streptophyta; class Magnoliopsida; order Malpighiales; family Rafflesiaceae; genus Sapria; species Sapria himalayana. Next base: position 409,705 of record JAREIK010003135.1, on the reverse strand, counting down.
ATTTATGCCTCATTTTCATACCCATTTCAGACACCATTGCATATCTAGTATTTTCACAAAGCTCAATTTTTTTCAAAATTCGAATAATCTCATGAAAATAAGCACCAGAGGTAAAATATTATGAGCCAGAAAATTTATGAGTTACCTCATAAAAAGTTTTCTAGAAACGAGACAAAATTTTTGCATTTGTTCACTCTCTCTCAGTTGGAACTTTTGAACCAAACACCATCAAATACCTTTTGTCTTTATCCTCCAACTTATCAAATTCTTTTTGATATTTTATATCAGTTTGTAGCATCAAATAAATTGAATACCATCATGTAGGACAATCTAATTGTAATGAAGATCCATATGTCAAGTTTGCTTATTCAACACATAACTTAAACATATCTAATCTTTTAGGACTGCTCCTCACATATTTCACCACACCTCTAATTTTTTGAATAGCACCCTCAACTACTGCAATGCCATCTCTGACAATTAAGTTTAGGATATGAGCACATCTCATATGAAAATTCTCGCCTCTCAAAGGTACAATACTTTTCGTCACAAGCCTTTTTTTCAATTGTTCAATTGCAACATCATTATTTTATGCATTGTCAACAGTAATGCACATCAACTTTCTCAAACCCCATTCATTCATGCAAAACTCAATAGCATTTCTAATATTAACTCCAGAATGACTTTTAATTACACAAAAGTTCAAAAGCCTTTTATGCATATTCCATTGAGAATCAAAGATATGAATAGTCAAACATATATAAGACAAATTTTGAATGCTAGTCCAAGTGTCGTTAGTCAATGAAACTCTACAACAATGAGATGATATTGAATCAAATAATTTCATTTTTTCCTTCACAAACAAAGAAAAATAATCCCTCAACACAGAGTGCCTAGATAGAATTTTAAATTGAGGCATACTAACTTCACAAAACTCTTTAAACTCATCCCACTCAACAAAACAAAAAGGTAATTCATCTTTTATAATCATTTTCACCAAAGCCTCCCTAACTAGTTGTTGATCAAATTGCCAACAAGTTAATTTGTTATCCTCTGAACTAGTACCTTTAGTGAAACTCAACAAAGATTGTGACTTGTCTTCACCTTTGTGAGCTTCTATTAATTCTTTTTTGTGTGGAAATTTCCTACAAGTCTCTCTCAAGTATTTCCATAAACCCGAAGTACCTTGATCACTTTTTGCCAATTTTTCTTTCCTACACCATATACAAGCTGTCCTACCAGATTCATTTCCCTCTGAATCAACTAATATCTCATAAGTTTCCCAAATAGCAGACTTATACTTTTTATGAGCTTGAGGTTCACATGTACTTTGTCTTTCTTTTACAATTGGAATTGAAGAACCTACCGTAACAATAGGAGGGTTCGTGAAAAAATTATGATTGGATTTACCAGTACTTTGATCATTTGAGATGTGATCATCTTTAATTTATTGTATTTTTCATTTACCGGTGGATTGTGCCATCTGCATTGCTATTAATTAATATGATATGTTAAGCATAAATACATATAAATATTTCAAACAAGCAAGGTCTACAAAATGACTGTAACACATTCAGCCCACTCATTCAGCCCAACCACAACACCACAACCAATACTCAACAAAACTGACTAAGAGACGTAATAATAATAATTAATCACTCAATTCTCGTCAGAAAAACAAACCAAAAGGCTGGTGGCATCTGAGACATGGTGGGGGCAATCAGAAGTGCGATGGACAAGGGCTGGACCTAACTGAACACTGCTAGAATGGCGTGAGGTGGCGTGGCACTCATCGGAACAGCAATAGGTGCGTTGGAATTGGATGGGCAATAGCGGAATTGGTGGCATCTTCATGTTATATATATATATATATTCTTGTTTCTAGTATCACTTTTTTAGGATGGGACGGTTCTCGGGATGGATATTGCTTAAGATCCGAAACTGTCCCGAAAAAAAAAATACGTGCCAGAATGGGACGGGCAAAGTCAAAGTCAACGGATTTTTCTCACTCCTGATTCTTTCGGGACAAGACTTCGGGTCGGGTCAGGAATCTCCGAGTCCCATGAGCAGCCCTACTGGGTGCATATAAAGTTAAATCAGTAAACTCCAAAACCCCGTAATGCCTAAATACATGAACCATTAAACCGCTAAATACTACTTAATAATTAATAAATCTATTTTTTATTGCTATTTATTATATTTTAAATTATTCATTTTAATTATTTATTAGTGTATTTATTTAGAAATATTTATTACAAAATAAATTATGAGTGTGACAAATATAATTTAAATAATATATTATTTATCTAATAAAAATATCCTCTTATAAAAGATGTATAAATTTAAGAATTAAAAATTATTATCAAGTAATATAAGTTACTTTAATTTTGAATCAATTTGGGTTTTGTAAATATTTTTTAATTAATACCTATCTTTTTATTAGTAGTTTATTAATTTAATTTTTGATCATTATTATATTAACTATCAATAAAATTGTATATATTAAATTTATATGATATATAATTATTAATATTATTATAACAAAATATTGTATTAAAATTTCAAAAAATTTATATATTATTATATTTTAAAATGTTAAAACCTATGAAAATGATAAAAAATTATATAAATTTTTTTGTTATTTTATTTTTTAAAATAAAACTTATAAACCACTAAAAGCCTAAAAACATAAATCACTAAACTTATAACGACAAAACCTCTAAACACTTAAATCATTAAACTGGTATACATTAATAATAAATCATAAATCTCATTTAAATTTTTATTCATTATAATTTTAAATTTTTATTTTAATTATTTATCAATTTATTTTATAGAAATATTTATTACAAAATAAATTATGAGTGGGACAAATATAATTTAAATAATATATTATTTATCTAATAAAAATATCCGCTTATAAAAGAAGTATAAATTTAAGAATTAAAAATTATTATCAAGTAATATAAATTACTTTAATTTTGAATCAATTTGGGTTTTGTAAATATTTTTTAATTAATACCTATCTTTTTATTAGTAGTTTATTAATTTAATTTTTGATCATTATTATATTATCTATCAATAAAATTGTATATATTAAATTTATATGATATATAATTATTAATATTATTATAACAAAATATTGTATTAAAATTTCAAAAAAAATTATATATTATTATATTTTAAAATGTTAAAACCTATGAAAATGATAAAAAATTATATAAATTTTTTTTGTTATTTTATTTTTTTAAATAAAACCTATAAACCACTAAAAGCCTAAAAACATAAATCACTAAACTTCTAACGACAAAACCTCTAAATACTTAAATCATTAAACTGGTATACATTAATAATAAATCATAAATCTCATTTAAATTTTTATTCATTATAATTTTAAATTTTTATTTTAATTATTTATCAATTTATTTTATAGAAATATAAATTACAAAATAAATTATTAGTGAGGCAGATCTAATTTAAATTAAACCGGTATCCATAAATAATATATAATAAATCTCATTTTTTTCATTATATTTGTAAATATTCATTTAATTATTTATTTGTTTTTTTATATATAAATATTAATTACAAAATATATTGAGTTAGACAATATAATTTATATAAATTATTTTCATCAAAAAATTATTGATATACTTTTTAAAGAAAAAAAAATTTCAAATCAAAAAATTATTATATAGTAATATATTTTGTTTTTCTTTTGAATCATTTTAGGTTTTGTAATTATATTTAATTTATATTTATCTTATTAATAATAGATTATTTATTTATTATTTGATCATTATTAGAATATTTATCAATAAAATTGTTTATATTGAATTTATATGATATATAAATATAATGATTATTATAACTAAATATTGTATTCACATTTTAAAAAAAATTAAAAATTATTATATTTTCAAAGGTTATAACCTTTGAAAAGATTAAAAAATATTAAAAATAAATTTTCTATTATTTTATTTTTTTAATAAAATCTATAAACCACTAAATGCATACATAGTTAAATTAGTAAACACCTAAACATCATAATGCCTAAATACATAATCCATTAAACTGCTATATACTACTTAATAATTAATAAATCTAATTTTTATTTCTATTTCTTATAATTTTAAATATTCATTTTAATTATTTATTAGTTTGTTTTTATAGAAATATTTATTACAAATTAAATTATGAGGGCGACATATATATTTTAATTAATTTATTTTTAATCAAAAAAAATATATGCTTATAAAATAAGTAAAAATTTAAAATTTAAAAATTAAAAATTATTATCTAGTAATATATTTTACTTTAATTTTGAATCAATTTGGGTTTTGTAAATATTTTTTAATTAATATCAATCTTTTTATTAATAGATTATTAATTTAAATTTTGATGATTATTATATTATCTATCAATAAAATTGTTTATTTGAATTTATATGATATATAATTATTAATATTATTATAACTAAATATTGTATTCACATTTCAAAAAATTTTAAATATTATTATATTTTCAATGGTTATAATCTTACAAAATGAGAGAATACAAAAAATAAATTTTTGTTATTTCTTTTTTAAATAAAACTTATAGACCACTAAATGTTTACTTAAATTAGTAGCTCATAAAACCCGAAACTCCTAAATACATAAACATTATAACAACTGTATACTACTTAATAATTAATAAATCTTATTTTTATTTCTATTTATTATAATTTTTAATATTCATTTTAATTATTTATATTTTAATTTTTTGGAAAAATTAATTACGAAATAAATTTAGAGTGAGACAGATATTATTTAAATAATTTATTTTTTAATCATAAAAAAATATAAGCTTATAAAAAGATGGAAAATTTTAAAAATTAAATATTATTATTTAGTAATATATTTTTATTTGTTTTTGAATCATTTTGTCTTATGTAAATATATTTTAATTAATATTTATATTATTAATAATAGTTTATTAATTTAATTTTTGATCATTATTATAATATCTATCATTAAAATTATTTATATTGAATTTATATGATAAATAATTAATAATATTAATATAATTATACATGGTATTCACATTTCAAAAGATTTTAAAAATTATTTTATTTTCAAAGGTTATAACCTTTGAAAATCTAAAAAAAAATTTTATTTTTATTATATAAATTAAATCTATAAACCAATAAATACCTATAAACATAAATTGATAAACTCCTAAATGACAAAACTCCTAAATAATCAAACCATTAAACTAGTATACCACATATAATAAATCATAAATCTCATTTTAATTTGTATTCATTATAATTTTAAATACATTTTAATTATATATAAGTTTATTTTTTATAGAAATATTAATTACAAAATAAATAATGAGCGAGACAACTATAATTTTAATAATTTATTTTTAATCAAAAAAAAATATAAGCATATAAAAAGAAGTAAAATTTAAAAACAAAAAATTATTATTTAGTAATATATTTTACTTTGATTTTAAATCATTATATAAAGGGTTTGCAATTATATTTTAATTACTATCAATCTTATTAAGAATAGTTTATTAATTTATTATTTGATCAATTTTATAATATAAAACAATAAAATTACTTATATTGAATTTAAACGTCTTATAATTATATAGATTATTATAACTAAATATAAATTTACATTCGAAAAAAATTTAAAAATTATTATATTTTCAAAGTTTATAACCTTCAAAAATGATAAAAAATCACAAAAATAATTTTTGTATTATTTTATTATTTAAATAAAACTTTTAAACCACTAAATGCCAAAACATTTAAATCTCTAGACTCCTAAACCCCAAAAACCCCTAAATACTTAAACCATTAAACCTATATAACCTAATTAATAAATAATAAATCTCATTTTTATTTGTATTCATTATAATTTCAAATATCCATTTTAATTATTTTTTAGTTTATTTTTTTAGAAATATTAATTACAAAATAAATAATGAGTGAGACATATAATTTAAATATATTTTTTTTATGAAAAAAAATATAAGCTTATAAAAATAAACAAAATTTCAAAAATTTAAAATTTTATTAAGTAATATAATTTACTTTGATTTTAAATTATTTTGGGTTCTGCAAATATATTTTAATTAATATCTATCTTATTAATAATAGTTTATTAATTTATCTTTTGATCATCAAAATAATATATATTAATAAAATTTTTTATATTGAATTTACATCAAATATAATTATTAAGATTATATAACTAAGTATTGCATTCATAATTTATATTTTTTTTATATGTGCATACTATATTTAATTATGATAATCTTAATAATTATATATCATGTAAATTCAATATAAACAATTATATTGATAGATATTATATTAATGATCAAAAAATAAATTAATAAACTATTATTAATAAGAGAGATATGATTTAAAATATATTTGCAAAACGTAAATTTATTCAAAATCAAAGTAAAATATATTAGTAAATAATTAAAATGAATATTTAAAACTATAATGAATACAAATAAAATAGAGATTTATTTTTATTATTTAGGATAAACTAGTTTAATGGTTTAAGTATTTAGGTGTTTTGGGGTTTAGTGATTTAAGTGTTTAGGCCTTTAGTGATTTATAGTTTTTATTTAAAGAATGAAAAAATAAAAAATTAATTTTTTGATTTTTTTTTAATTTTTGAAGGTTATAACCTTTGAAATTATAATAATTTTTAATTTTTTTAAAATGTGAATTTAATTTTCAGTAATAATAATCTTAAAAATTATATATAATGTAAACTCAATATAAATAATTTTATTAATAGATATTATAAAAATGATCAATAAAAATTAATAAACTATTATTAATAAGAATGATATAAATTAAAATATAATTAAAAAATATTAAATAATTGAAAATCAAAATAAGAATATATTACTAAATAATAAATTATTGCTTTTAAAATTTTTCCTCTTTTTATAAGGATATATTTTTTTTGATGAAAAATAAATTATTTATATTATATCTATCTCATTAATAATTTATTTTGTAATTAATATTTCTATAAAAATAAATTGATAAATAATTAAAATAAAAATTTAAAATTATACTTAATAAAAATTAAATTGAGATTTAAATTTTTTTTTAATGTACACCTATTTAATAGTTTAAGTATTTAGAGGTTTGTCATTTAGGAGTTTAGCAATTTATGTTTTTAGGAATTTAGTGGTTTAGGGGTTTTATTTAAACAATAAAATAACAAAAAAAATTTGTACTTTTTTTTTTTTCATTTTCATAGGTTATAACCTTTGAAAAATAATAATTTTTAAAATTTTTTTTAATGTGAATACAATATTTAGTTATTTTTATATTAATAATTATATATCATATAAATTCAATATAAACAATTTTATTGATAGATAATATAATAATGATCACAAATTAAATTAATAAACTATTAATAATAAGATAGATATTAATTAAAAAAATATACAATACCCAAGTCGATTCAAGATTAATCTATAATATATTACTGTATAATAATTTTTAAATTTTTACTTCTTTTATAAGCGTATATATATTTTTTTGATTAAAAATAAATTATTTAAATTATATTTGTCACACTCATAATTTATTTTTTAATAAATATTTTATAAAAATAAACTAATAAATAATTAAAATCAATATTTAAAATTATAATAAATAAAATAAAAATTAGATTTATTTATTATTAAGTAGTATATAGCGGTTTAATGGTTTATGTATTAAGGAGTTTATACATTTACCTATATATGCATTTAGTGGTTTATATGTTTTATTTAAAAAATAAAATAACCAAAAATTTATTTTTGTTATTTTTTGATATTTTCAAAGGTAATATCCTTTAAAATACAATAAATATTATATTTATTTTCTTAAGTGAATACAATCTTTAGTTATAATAATCATTATATTTATATATCATATAAATTCAATATAAACAATTTTATAGATAAATATTCTAATAATGATCTAAAAATAAATTAATAATCTATTATTAATAAGATAGATATCAATTAAAATATAATTACAAACCTAAAATGATTCAGAAGCAAAGCAAAATATATTACTATATAATAATTTTTTGTTTTGAATTTTTTTTCTTTTAAAAAGTTTATGTATATTTTTTTGATGTAAAATATTTTATATAAATTATATTTGTATAACTCATAATTTATTGTGTAATTATATATTTATAAAAATAAACAAATAAATAATTAAAATGAATATTTAAAATTATAATGAAAAAAAATGAGATTTATTATTTATTATTTAGGGGTACCGGTTTAATTTAAATTAGATATTACTCACTAATAATTTATTTTGTAATTAATATTTCTATAAAAATAAACCGATAGATATTTAAAATAAAAATTTAAAATTATACTGAATAAAATTTAAAATGAGATTTATGATTTATTATTACTGTATAACAGTTTAATGGTTTAAGTATTTATATGTTTTGTCATTTGAAAATTTAGCGATTTATGTTTTTAGGCATTTACTGGTTTATAGGTTTTATTTAAACAATAAAATAATAATAAAAAATTATAATTTTTTCTTATTTCCTATGTTATAACCTTTGAAAATATAATAATATTTAAAGTTTTTGTAAATGTAAATATAATATTTTATTTATAATAATATTATTAATTATATATCATATAAATTCAATATAAACAATTTTATTGATAGATAATATAATAATGATCAAAATTATGAGTTAAAATTATAATTTATAAAAATTATTTTTCATCAAAAAATAGATAAGCATATAAAAAGAATAAAAATTTAAAAATAAATATTTATTCTTATGTAATATATTTTACTTTGCTTTTGAATCATTTTAGGTTTTTAAATTATATTTAAGTTATATCAATCTTAGTCATAATAGATTTTTAATTTATTTTTTCATAATTATTAGAATATCTATCAATAAAATTGTTTATATTGAATTTATATGATATATAATTATTATGATTATTATAAATTAATATTTATTCACTTTTGAAAAATATTTAAAAATTATTATATTTTCAAAGGTTATAACTTTGAAAATATTAAAAAAATAATAAAAATTGTTTTTTTTTATTTTTTTCCAAAATAAAACCTATAAACCATTAAATGCATACACAGTTATAATCAGTAAACTCCTAAACCCCGTAATGCCTAAATACATATACCATCAAACAGCTATATACTACTTAATAATTAATAAATCTAATTTTTATTTCTATTTATAATAATTTTAAATATTCATTTTAATTATTTATTAGTTTATTTTTATTGAAATATTTATTACAAAATAAAGTATGAGTGCGACAAATATAATTTTATTAATATATTTTAAATAAAAAAAATATACGGTTCTAAAAGAATTAAAAATTTTAAAATTAAAAATTATTATCCAGTAATATATTTTACTTTAATTATAATCAATTTGGGTTTTGTAAATATTTTTTAATTAATATCTATCTTTTTATTAATAGTTTATTAATTTAATTTTTGATCATTATTATATTGTCTATCAATAAAATTGTTTAGATTTAATTTATATTATATATAATTATTAATATTATTATAATTAAATATTGTATTCACATTTCAAAAAATTATAAATATTATTATATTTTTTAAGGTTATAACCTATTAAAATGATAACAAATTATAGAAATTTTTTTTGTTATTTTATTTTTTTTATATAAACCCTAAAAACTACTAAAAGCCTAAAAACATAAATTGCTAAACTTCTAACTACAAAACCTCTAAATACTTAAACTATTAAACTGGTATACATTAATAATAAATCTTAAATCTCATTTTAATTTTTATTCAGTATAATTTTAAATTTTTATTTTAATTATATATCAATTTATTTTTATAGAAATATTAATTACAAAATAAATTATTAGTGAGACGGATCTAATTTAAATTAAACCGATATTTCTATATAATAAATAATAAATATCAATTTTTTATTATAATTTTAAATATTCATTTTAATTATTTATTTGTTTATTTATATATAAATATTAATTACAAAATAAATTATGAGTGTGGCAAATATAAATATATATATATTATTTTTCATCAAAAAAATATAGATAAACTTATTAAAAGAAAAAAAATTCATAACAAAAAATTATTATATAGTAATATATTTTCTTTGCTTCTGAATCATATTAAGTTTTGTAATTATATTTTAATTTGTACCTATCTTATTATTAATGGATTATTAATTTATTTTTTGATTATTATTAGAATATTTATCAATAAAATTGTTTATATTGAATTTATATAATATATAAATATAATGATTAGTATAACTAAAAATTGTATTCACATTTGAAAAAAATTAAAATTTATTATATTTTCAAAGGTTATAACCTTTGAAAATATCAAAAAATAATAAAAATAAATTTTTTGTTATTGTATTTTTTAAATAAAACCGAAATTTATCTATAGTTCTCTCCCCAGTGAAAATGTAGATTCGTAGGCCACAATAGATGCTTGGATAGCAAATACATCACTTGCTACATTTGCCACAGAAGGATACCTAACCTCATTTACCTTCCACCAGTTTGGAAGATCAAAATCAATTCTATTTTTTTCAAGTTTGTTCTCCAAGTACCTATCCAACTCTTCCAAAGCTGCAACTTCTTGTTCTTTCTCAAATTCAACAAAAAAAATTATCAACATAAGTATCACTACCATCAAAGAAATCATCATTTTTCTTTAACACAATTGAAGAGAAATCATCTTCTTTTGTTTTATCTTCATTTAAATTATTATAATCATCCATCATCTCATTTAAAGCATTTATAACCTTTTTCACCAAATTTTTAGCCAATTCCTCTTTATAATGCTAAGTGTACTTAACCTTGAGATATTAGAGCTTATATATAGGATCCAACACTACTGCTACAAAAAGCATAATATTTGTTGACTGAAGAGAACCCCAAAATTTGTTGAATTTATGCCTCATTTTCATACACATTTCACACAACATTGTATCTCTATTTTCACAAAGCTCAATTTTTTTTAAAAATTCGAATAATCTTAAAAAATATAAACACTAGAGGTAGAATATTATGAGCCAGAAAATTTACAAGTTACCTCATAAAAAGTTTTCAAGAAAGAAGCCAAAATTTTGGCATTTGTTCAGTCTCTCTCAGTTGGAACGTTTGAACCAAACTCCTTCAAAAACCTTTTCGCTTTGTCCTCCAACTTATCAAATTCTTTTTCATATTTTATATCAGTTTGTATCATCAAATAAGTTGAATTCGATCTTGTAGGACAATCTAATTGCAATGAAGATCCATATGTAAAGTTTGCTTCTTCAACACATAACTTAAACATATCTAATCTTTTAGGACTGTTCCTCACATATTTCACCACACCTCTTATTTTTTGAATAGCACCCTCAACTACTACAATGCCATCTCTGACAATTAAGTTTAGGATATGAGCACAACATATCATATGAAAATGCTCGTCTCTCAAAGGTGCAACACTTTTCTTCACAAGCCTTTTTTTCAATTGTTCAACTGCAACATCATTATTTGATGCATTGTCAACAGTAATGAACATCAACTTTCACAAACACCATTCATTCATGCAAAACTCAATAGCATTTCTAATATTAACTCTAGAATGACTTTTAATTACACAAAAGTTCAAAAGTCTTTTATGCATATTCCATTGAGAATCAATGCAATGAACAGTCAAACATATATAATACAAATTTTTAATGCTAGTCCAAGTGTCGGTAGTCAAAGAAACTCTACAACAATGAGATGATATGCTATCAAATAATTTATTCTTTTCCTTCACAAATAAAGAAAAACAATCCCTCGATATAGAGTTCCGAGATGGAATTTTAAATTGAGGCACACTAACTTCACAAAACACTTTAAACTCATCCCTCTCAACAAAACAAAAAGGTAATTCATCTTTTATGATCATTTTTATTAAAGCCTCCCTAACTAGTTGTTGATCAAATTGCCAACAAGTTAATTTGTTATCCTCTGAACTAGTACCTTTAGTGAAACTCAAGAAAGATAATGACTTGTCTTTACCTTTGTCAGCTTCTATTAATTCTATTTTGAGTGGAAATTTCCTACAAGTCTTTCTCAAGTATTTCCCTAAACCCGAAGTACCTTGATCACTTTTGCCAAGTATTCTTTCCTACACCATATACAAGCTGCCCTACTAGTTTCATTTCCCTCTGAATCAACTAATATCTCATAAGTTTCCCAAACAACAGACTCATACTTTTTATGAGCTTGAGGTTTAGATGTACCTTGAATTTCTTTTACAATTGGAATTGAAGAACCTGCCGTAACAATAGGAGGGGTCATGAAAGGATGATAATTGGATTTACCAGTACTTTGGTCATTTGAGATGTGATCATCTTCAATTTATTATATTTTTCGTTTACCTATGGATTGTGCTATCTGCATTGCCATTAATTAATATGATATGTTAAGCATGGATACATATAAATATTTCAAACAAGCAAGCACTACAAAACTGACTGTAACACATTCGTCCCTCTCATTCGGCCCAACCACAACATCACAACCAATACTCAACAAAACTGACATAGACACATAATAATAATAATTAATCACTCAATTCTCGTCATAAAAACAAAACAAAAGCTTGGTGGCATCTGAGACACGGTGGAGGAAACTAGAAGTGCAACGGACAAGGGCCGGACCTAACTGAACACGGCTGGAACAGCATGAGGTGGCCTGGAACTCGTCAGAACAGCAATAGGTGCGTCGGAATTGGATGGCCAGTAGTGGAATTGGGGGCATCTTCATGTTATATATATATTTATATATTCCTGGTTCTAGTATAGGTTTTTTAGGATGGGACGGTTCTCGGGATGGATATTGCTTAAGATCTGGAACAATTCCAAAAAAAAAGTACCTGACAGAACGGGACGGGAAAAGTCAAAGTCAACGGATTTTCTCAGTCTCGTTTCTTTCTGGACAATACATCGGGTCGGGTCGCGAATCTCCGAGTCCCGTGAGCAGCCCTACTAAAGGAATATATTGTTAAATCAGTAAACTCCTAAACCATGTAATGCCGAAATACATAAACCATTAAACCGCTAAATACAACTTAATAATTAATAAATCTAATTTTTATTGCTATCTATTATATTTTTAAATATTCATTTTACTTATTTATTAGTGTATTTATTTAGAAATATTTATTACAAAATAAATTATGAGTGGGACAAATATAATTTAAAAAATATATTATTAATCTAATAAAAATATACGCTTATAAAAGAAGTATAAATTTTAAAATTAAAAATTATTATCAAGTAATATAAGTTACTTTAATTTTGAATCAATTTGGGGTTTGTAAATATTTTTTAATTAATATCTATCTTAATATTAATAGTTTATAAATTTAATTTTTGATCATTATTATAATTTCTATCAATAAAATTATTAATATTAAATTTATATGATATATAATTATTAATATTATTATAACAAAATATTGTATTAAAATTTCAAAAAATTTTAAATATTATTATATTTTAAAATGTTAAACCTATGAAAATGATAAAAAATTATAGAAATTTTTTTTGTTATTTTATTTTTTAAAATAAAACCTATAAACAACTAAAAGCCTAAAAACATAAATTGCTAAACTCCTAACGACAAAACCTCTAAATACTAAAATCATTAAACTGGTATACATTAATAATAAATCAAAAATCTCATTTTAATTTTTATTCAGTATAATTTTAAATTTTTATTTTAATTATTTATCAATTTATTTTATAGAAATATTAATTACAAAATAAATTATTAGTGAGATATATCTACTTTAAATTAAACCGGTATCCCTAAATAATAAATAATAAATCTCATTTTTTTTTCATTATAATTTTAAATATTAATTTTAATTATTTATCTGTTTATTTATATATAAATATTAATTACAAAATAAATTGAGTTGGACAAATATAATTTATATAGTTTATTTTTCTTCAAAAAATTATTGATAAAATTTTTAAAAGAAAAAAAAATTTAAAACAAATATGTATTATATAGTAATATATTTTGCTTTTCTTCTGAATCATTTTAGGTTTTGTAATTATATTTTAATTGATATCTATCTTATTAATAATAGATTATTAATTTATTTTTTGTTCATTATTAGAATATTTATCAATAAAATTGTTTATATTGAATTTATATGATATATAAATATAATAATTATTATAAATAAATATTGTATTCACATTTAAAATAAAATTAAAAATTATTATATTTTCAAAGGTTAACCTTTGAAAATATCAAAAAATAATAAAAATAATTTTTTTATTATTTTATATTTTTAATAAAACCTATAAACCACTAAATGCATACACAGTTAAATCAGTAAACTCCTAAACCTTATAATGCCTAAATACATAAACCATTAAACCGCTATATACTACTTAATAATTAATAAATCTAATTTTTATTTCTATTTATTATAATTTTAAATATTCATTTTAATTATTTATTAGTTTATTTTTATAGAAATATTTATTACAGATTAAATTATGAGTGCGACATATATATTTTAATTAATTTATTTTTAATCAAAAAAATATATGCTTATAAAAGAAGTAAAAATTTAAAAATTATTATCCAAAAATATATTTTACTTTAATTTTTAATCAATTTGGGTTTTGTAAATATTTTTTAATAAATATCAATCTTTTTATTAATAGTTTATTAATATAAATTTTGATCATTATATTATTATCTATCAATAAAATTATTTATATTTTACTTTATATGATATATAATTATTAATATTATCATAACTAAATATTGTATTCACATTTCAAAAAATTTTAAATATTATTATATTTTCAAAGGTTATAACCTATGAAAATGAGAAAAAATTACAAATTTTTTTTTGTTATTTTATTGTTTGAATAAAACTTATAAGCCACTAAATGCCTAAAAACATAAATTGCTAAACTCCTAAACGACAAAACCTCTAAATACTTAAACCATTAAACAGGTGTATATTAATAAAAAATCATAAATCTCAATTTAATTTTTATTAAGTAAAATTTTAAATTTTTATTTTAATTATTTATAAGTTTATTTTTATATAAATATTAATTACAAAATAAATTATTAGTGAGAGATCTAATTTAAATAATTTATTTCTCATCAAAAAATATATATATACTTATAAAAATAGGCAAAATTTTAAAAACAAAAATTTATTATTTAGTAATATATTTTATTTTTATTTTGAATCATTTTAGATTTTGCAATTATATTTTTATTTATATCATTGTTATTAATAATAGTTTATTAATTTTTTATTGATCATTATTATAATATATTTTATAAAATTATTTATATTGAGTTTACATTATATATAATTATTAAGATTATTATTACTGAATATTATATTCACATTTAAAAAAATTAAAAATTATTATATTTTCAAAGGTTATAACTTTCCAAAATTAAAAAAAATCAAAAAATTAAATTTTTTATTTTTTCATTCTATAAATAAAAACTATAAATCACTAAAGTCCTAAACACTTAAATCACTAAACCCCAAAACACCTAAATACTTAAACCATTAGACTAGTATATCCCAAATAATAAATAATACATCTAAATTTTATTTGTATTAATTATAATTTTAAATATTCATTTTAATTATTTATTAGTTTATTTTTATAGAATTATAAATTAAAAATAAATTATGTGGATGACAAATATAATTTAAATAATTTAGTTTTAATAAAAAAAAATATAAACTTATAAAAAGAAGCAAAACATAAAAAAAATTTTATTTAGTATTATATTTTACTTTGATTTTGAATAAATTTAAGTTTTGCAAATATGTTTTAAAAAATATCTATCTTATTAATAATAGTTTATTAATTTATTTTTTGATCATTAATATAATATCTATCAATATAATTGTTTATATTGAATTAAAATGATATATAATTATCAAGATTATCATAACTAAATATAGTATTCACACAAAAAAAAATTTAAAAATTATTATATTTTCAAATGTATCCTTCAAAAATGAGAAAAAATAAAAAAAAAATTTTTTTGTTATATCATTGTTTAAATAAAACTTATAAACCATTAAATGCCTAAATACATAAATCTCTAAACTCCAAAACCCTGAAGCCCCTAAATACCTAAACCTTTAAACTCGTAAACATTAAATATAATTTAAATAATTTATAGAAATATTAATTACAAAATAAATTATGAGTTACAAATATAATTTAAATAATATATTTTTCATCAAAAAAATATATAAGCATATAAAATGTTGTAAAAATTAAAACAAAATTATTATTTAGTAATAAATTTTACTTTGATTTTGAATCATTTGAGGTTTTTTAATTATATTTTAATTTATATCTATAATATTAATAATAGTTTATTAATATATTTTTTAATAATTGATATAATATTTATCAATAAAAGTGTTTATATTTATTTTATATTATATATAGTTATAATAACAATTATTACTAAATATTGTATTCACATTTTAAAAAATTTAAAAATTATTATATTTTCAAATGTTATGACATTTGAAAATTTGAAAAAATATCAAAAATAAATTTTTTGCTACTTCATTTTTTAAATAAAAGCTATAAACCATTAAATGGCTAAATACTTACATCAATAACTTCTAAATCTCATTTTTATTTTTTTCATTATAATTTTAATTATTCATTTTAATTATTTATTTGTTTATTTTTATGTAAATATTAAAAACAAAAAATTATTATATAGTAATATATTTTAGTTTGTTTCTGATTCATTTTAGGTTTTGTAATTATATTTTAATTGATATCTAACTTATTAATAATAGATTATTAATTTATTTTTTGATCATTATTAGAATATTTATCAATAAATATATTTATATTTAATTTATATGATATATAAATTTAATAATTATTATAACTAAATATTGTATTCACTTTTGAAAAAAATTATAATATTATTATATTTTCAAAGGTTATAACCTTTGAACATCTGAAAATCACTAAATCACCAAATCACTAAACTACAAAATTCTGGTACCCCTATATAGATAATCCTTTAAACCAGTATACCCTAAATAATAATTAATAAATCTCATTTTTATTTGTTTTTATTATAATTTAAAAAATTTATTTTGATTCTTTAGTTATTTATATATATATATATATTAATTATAAAATAAATTATGAGTTAAAATTATAATTTATAAAAATTATTTTTTATCAAAAAATAGATAAGCTTATAAAAAGAATAAAAATTTAAAAACAAATAATTATTATTAAGTAATATATTTTGCTTTGATTTTGAATCATTTTAGGTTCCGATACTATATTTTAAGTAATATCAATCTTATTCATAATATATTTTTAATTTATTTTTTGATAATTATTAGAATATCTATCAATAAAATTGTTTATATTGAATTTATATGATATATAATTATTATGATTATTATAAATAAATATTTATTCACTTTTGAAAAAAATTTAAAAATTATTATATTTTCAAATGTTATAATCTTTGAAAATAATAAAAAATAATAAAAAATAATAAAAATAATTATTAAGTAGACATATCATCAACTTCTTTATAATCATCCATCATCTCATTTAAAGCATTTATAACATTTTTCACCAAATATTTATCCAATTCCTTTCCATAATGCTAAGTGTACTTAACCTTGAGATATTTGAGCTTATATCTATGATCCAACACTACTGCTACAAAAAGCATAATATTTGTTGACAGAAGAGAATCCCAATATTTGTTGACCAAAGAGAACCCCAATATTTGTTGAATTTATGCCTCATTTTCATACCCATTTCAGACACCATTGTATCTCTACTATTTTCACAAAGATCAATTTTTTTCAAAATTCAATAATCTCAGGAAAATAAACACTAGAGGTAGAATATAATGAGCTAGAAAATTTACAAGTTAGCTCATAAAAAGGTTTCAAGAAATGAGCCAAAATTTTGGCATTTGTTCAGTCTCTCTCAGTTGGAAGGTTTGAACCAAACTCCTTCAAAAACCTTTTATCTTTGTCCTCCAACGTATCAAATTCTTTTTGATATTTTATATCAGTTTGTAGCATCGAATAAGTTGAATTCTATCTTGTAGGACAAACCAATTGCAATGAAGATCCATATGTCGAGTTTGCTTCTTCAACACATAACTTAAACATATCTAATATTTTAGGACTGCTCCTCACGTATTTCACCACACCTCTAATTTTTTGAATAGCACCCTCAACTACTGCAATGCCATCTCTGATAATTATGTTTAGGATATGAGCACAATATCTCATATGAAAATGCTCGCCTCTCAAAGGTACAACACTTTTCTTCACAAGCCTTTTTTTGAATTGTTCAACTGCAACATCGTTATTTGATTCATTGTCAACAGTATTGCACAACTTTCTCAAACCCCATTCATTCATGCAAAACTCAATAGGATTTCTAATATTAACTCTAGAATGACTTTTAATTACACAAAAGTTCATAAGGCTTTTATGCATATTTTTTTGAGAATCAATGAAATGAACAGTCAAACATATATAAGACAAAATTTGAATGCAAGTCCAAGTGTCGGTAGTCAAAGAAACTCTACAACAATGAGATTATATGCTATCAAATAATTTCTTCTTTTTCTTCACAAACAAAGAAAAACAATACCTCAGTATGGAGTGCCTAGATGGAATTTTAAATTGTGGCACACTAACTTCACAAAACTCCTTAAACTCATCCCTCTCAACAAAACAATAAGGAAATTCATCTTTTATGATCATTTTAACTAAAGCCTCCCTAACTAGTTGTTGATCAAATTTCCAACAAGTTAATTTATTATTTTCTAAACTAGTACCTTTAGTGAAACTAAACAAAGATTATGACTTGTCTTTACCTTTGTGAGCTTCTATTAATCCTTTTTTGTGTGGAAATTTCCTACAAGTCTCTCTCAAGTATTTTCCTAAACTCGAAGTACCTTGATCACTTTTTGCCAATTATTCTTTCATACACCATATACAATCTGCCCTACTAGTTTCATTTCCCTCTAAATCAACTAATATCTCATAAGTTTCCCAAACATCAGACTTATACTTTTTATGAGCTTGAGGTTCATATTTACCTTAACTTTCTTTTACAATTGGAATTGAAGAACCTGCCATAACAATATGAGAGTTCGTAAAATAATGATGATTGGATTTATCATTGGATTGTGCCATATGCATTTCCATTAATTAATATGATATGTTAAGCATAAATACATATAAATATTTCAAACAATCAAGTTCTACAAAATTGACTGTAACACATTCAGCCCACTCATTCGGCCCAACCACAACACCACAACCAATACTCAAAAAAACTGACTGAGACACATAATAATAAAAATTAATAACTCAATTCTCATCACAAAAACAAACCAAAAGGCTGGTGGCATCTGAGACAAGGTGGAGGCAACCAAAAGTGCGACGGACAAGGGCTGGACCTAACTGAATATGGCTAAAATGGCGTGAGGTGGCCTGGAACTCGTCAGAACATCAATAGGTGGGTCGGAATTGGATGGGCAATAGATGCGTCCTAAACACCAAAATCCCCTAAATACTTAAACCATTAAACCTATATAACCTAAATAATAAATAATAAATCTCATTTTTATTTGTATTAATTATAATTTTAAATATTCATTTTAATTATTTATTAGTTTATTTTTATAGAATTATAAATTAAAAATTAATTATGAGGAAGACAAATATAATTTAAATAATTTACTTTTAATAACAAAAAATATTAACTTATAAAAAGAAGCAAAACATCAAAGAAAGTATTATTTTGTAATATATTTTACTTTGATTTTGAATAAATTTATGTTTTGTTAATATATTTAAAATAATATCTATCTTATTAATAATAGTTTATTAATTTATTTTTTAATCATTAATATAATATATTTCAATATAATTGTTTATATTGAATTTACATGATATATAATTATTAAGATTATCATAACTAAATATAGTATTTATATATTAAAAAAGAATTAAAAATTGTTATATTTTCAAAGTTTATAAACTTTAAAAATGAGAAAAAATAACAAAAATAAATTTTTTCTTATATCATTGTTTAAATAAAACTTATAAACCATTAAATGCCTAAATACATAAATCTCTAAACTCCTAAACCCCGAATCCCCTAAATACTTAAACCTTTAAACTCGTAAACCTTAAATATAATTTAAATAATTTATAGAAATATTAATTACAAAATAAATTATGAGTCATACAAATATAATTTAAATAATATATTTCTCATCAAAAAAATATATAAGCTTATAAAATGATGCAAAAACTAAAAAAAAAATTATTATTTAGTAATAAATTTTAATTTGATTTTGAATCATTTTAGGATTTTTAATTATATTTTAATCTATATCTATCATATTAATAATAGTTTATTAATTTATTTTTTGATAATTGATATAATTTCTATCAAAAAAATTATTTATATTTAGTTTTTATTATATATAGTTATAATATTTATTATTACTAAATATTGTATTCACATTTTTAAAAATTTTAAAATTATTATATTTTCAAATGTTATAACCTTTGAAAATTTGAAAAAATATCAAAAATAAATTTTTTGTTATTTCATTGTTTGAATAAAACCTATAAACAATTAAATGCCTAAATAATTAAATCAATAACTTGTAGATCTCGAAAACCCTAAATAGATAAATTTTTTAAACATATATTTCTAAATAATAAATAAAAAATCTCATTTTTATTTTTTTCATCATAATTTTAAATATTCATTTTATTTATTTATGTGTTTATTTTTATATAAATAATAATTACAAAATAAATTATAAGTTATACAAATATAATTTATATAAATTATATTTCAACAAATAAATATTGATAAACTTAATAAAAGAAGAACAAAATTAAAAACAAAAAAATATTATATAGTAATATATTATGGTTTGTGTCTAAATCATTTTAGGTTTTGTAATTATATTTTAATTGATATCTAACTTATTAATAATAGATTATTAATTTATTTTTTGATCATTATTAGAATATTTATTAATAAAAATGTTTATATTGAATTTATATGATATATAAATTTAATAATTATTATAACTAAATATTATATTCACTTTTGAAAAAAGTTTTAAAATTTTTATATTTTCAAAGATTATAACCTTTGAACATTTGAAAAAATAAAAAAAAATATATTTTTTTGTTATTTCATTGTTTAAATAAAATCTATAAATCACTAAATGCCTAAACACTTAAATCACTAAACTACAAAATCCCGATACACCTATATAAATAATTTGTTAAACCGGTATACCCTAAATAATAATTAATAAATCTCATTTTTATTTGTTTTCATTATAATTTAAATAACTCATTTTAATTGTTATGTTTTTTATTTATATATATATATTAATTATAAAATAAATTATGAGTTAAAAATATAATTTATAAAAATTATTTTTCATCAAAAAATAGATAAGCTTATAAAAATAATAAAAATTTTAAAACAAATAATTATTATTATGTAATATATTTTGCTTTGCTTTTGAATCATTCTATGTTTTGATATTATATTTTAAGTAATATCAATCTTATTCATAATAGATTTTTAATTTATTTTTTGATAATTATTAGAATATCTATCAATAAAATTGTTTATATTGAATTTATATGATATATAATTATTATATTTATTATAAATAAATATTTATTCACTTTTGAAAAAAATTTAAAAATTATTATATTTTCAAAGGTTTTAATCTTAAAAAATGAGAAAGAATACAAAAAAATAAATTTTTTGTTATTTCTTTTTTAAATAAAACCTATAGACCACTAAATGTTTACTTAAATCAGTAGCTCATAAAACCCGAAACCCCAAAATACATAAACCTTATAACAGCTGTTTACTACTTAATAAATAATAAATCTCATTTTTATTTCTATTTATTATAATTTTAAATATTCATTTTAATTATTTATATTTTAATTTTTAGAAAAATTATTTACAAAATAAATTTCGAGTGAGACAGATATTATTTAAATAATTTATTTTTAATCATAAAAAAATATAAGCTTATAAAAAGATGAAAAATTTTAAAATTAAAAATTATTATTTAGTAATATATTTTTATTTGATTTTGAATCATTTTGTGTTATGTAAATATGTTTTAATTAATATTTATATTATTAATAATAGTTTATTAATTTAATTTTTGATCATTATTATAATATCTATCATTAAAATTATTTATATTGAATTTATATGATATATAATTAATAAGATTAATATAATTATACATGATATTCACATTTTAAAAGATTTTAAAAATTATTTTATATTTAAAGGTTATAACCTTTGAAGATCTAAAAAAAATCAAAAAAAAATTCTTATTTTTATTATATAAATAAAACCTATATACAACTAAATGCCTAAAAACATAAATTGCTAACCTCCTAGACGACAAAACCCCTAAATAATCGATCCATTAAACTGGTATACCATATATAATTATTGAGAAATTGTGCTTCCATGGTAGTGAGATTGAGATATAGAAACACAGAAACAACAGAAAACAAGAAATCTATATATCCCAATTCAGCAACTATCCATGATAGAATCAAAAAATGAGTAATAAACACTGAAAATAACGTGGTTTGCTAGTCGCTCAGTACGACTAGCTAAATCCATCAGAAAATACTTATGCATTACAGATTAAAGCAACATAAATGTCTTACAGTATGTAGCACATAGAATAGTCGCGATAAAGTGCACAGAGAGAAGTGAGAGAGACGATGAACACTTCCACGAGTCCAAAAATAGCCAACCGAAAATAAAATTAATAAACATTTTATATTAAAATTTCTCTCGATTCATTTAACTAGAGCGAGTCGGATCATGAGACGGGTCGGGCTCTGCTCCAATTTCGGCCTGCTATCCGGTCAGTAAGACCTCAATTATTATGCTACTACTACATATCCGGCCTCTTAATATTTCTTTTCTGCACTTACATGAAAATATTAAAAAAGAAAAAATAATTGGTTATACAAACAAATTATCAAAAAATAAATTACATATACATAAATAATAAATTTTAAATCTCATTTTAATTTGTATTCATTATAATTTTAAATATTCATTTTAAATATTTATTAGTATATTTTTTATATAAATATTAATTATAAAATAAATAATTAGTCAGACAAATATAATATTAATAATTTACTTTTAATAAAAAAAATATAATTTTATAAAAAGAAGTAAAAATTTAAAAACAAAAAATTATTATTTAGTAATAAATTTTACTTTGATTTTGAATCATTTTAGGTTTTGTAATTATATTTAATTTATATTTATCATATTAATAATAGTTTATTAATTTATTTTTTGTTAATTGAAATCATATCTATCAATAAACTTATTTATAATCAGTTTATATTATATATATTTATAATGATTAATATTACTAAATATTTTATTCACATTTTAAAAAAATTTTGAGATTATTATATTTTCAAATGTTATAACCTTTGAAAATGTTAAAAAATAACAAGAATAATTTTTTTGTTATTTCAATGTTTAAATAAAACCTATAAACCACTAAATGCCTAAATACATAAATCAATAACTCCTAAATCTCGAAGACCCTAAGTAGATAATCATTTTAAACTGGTATACCCTAAATAATAAATAATAAATCTCAATATTATTTTTTTCATTATAATTTTTTAATTATTTATTGGTTTATTTTTATAAAATTATTAATTACAGAATAAATTGAGTTAGACAAATATAATTTATATAATTATTTTTCATCAAAAAAATAATGATAAACTTTTTAAAAGAAAAAAAATTCAAAACA
Source organism: Sapria himalayana (assembly GCA_029783825.1). Classification (NCBI taxonomy): domain Eukaryota; kingdom Viridiplantae; phylum Streptophyta; class Magnoliopsida; order Malpighiales; family Rafflesiaceae; genus Sapria; species Sapria himalayana. Next base: position 385,699 of record JAREIK010003135.1, on the reverse strand, counting down.
AAAAATTATTATATAATAATATATTTTGCTTTATTTCTGAATCATTTTAGGTTTTGTAATTATATTTAAATTGATATATATCTTATTAATAATATATTATTAATTTATTCTTTGATCATTATCAGAATATTTATCATATAAAATATTTATATTGAATTTATATGATATCTACATATAATGATTATTATAACTAAATAATGTATTCACTTTTGAAAAAAATTTAAAAATTATTATATTTTCAATGGTTATAACCTTTGAAAATATCAAAAAATAAAAAAAACAAATTTTTTGATATATTTTTTTAAATAACACCTATAAACCACTAAATGCATACACAGTTAAAATAGGAAACTCCTAAGCCCCGTAATGCCAAAATACATAAACCATTAAATCGCTATATACTACTTAATAATTAATAAATCTAATTTTTAATTCTATTTATTATAATTTTAAATATTCATTTTAATTATTTATTAGTTTATTTTTATAGAAATATTTATGACAAAATAAATTATGAGTGCGACAAATATAATTTAAAAAATATATATGCTTATAAAAGAAGTTAAAATTTAAAAATAATTAAATTTTATCCAGAAATATATTTTACTATAATTTTGAATCAATTTGGGTTTTGCAATTATTTTTTAATTAATATCTATCTTAATATCAATAGTTTATAAATTTAATTTTGATCATTATTATAATATATATCAATAAAATTATTTATTGAATTTATATGATATATAATTATTAATATTATTATAACTAAGTATTGTATTCACATTTCAAAAAATTTAAATATTATTATATTTTCAAAGGTTATAACCTATGAAAATGAGAAAAAATTATAGCAATTTTTTTTGATATTTTATTTTTTTAAATAAAACGTATAAACCACTAAAGGCCTAAAAACATAAATCGCTAAAATCCTAAATGAAAAAACCTCTAAATACTTAAACCATTAAACTGGTATACAGAAATAATAAATCATAAATCTCATTTTAAATTTTATTCTGTATAACTTCAAATTTTAATTTTAATTATTTATCAGTTTATTTTTGTATAAATATTAATTACAAAATAAATTATTAGTGAGACATATCTAATTTAAATTAAAATAGTATCCCTAAATAATAAATAATAAATCTCATTTTTTTTCATTATAATTTTAAATATTCATTTTAATTATTTATTTGTTTATTTATAGATAAATATTAATTACAAAATAAATTGAGCTAGACAAAAATAATTTATATAAATTATTTTTCATCAAAAAATTATAGATAAACTTTTTAAAAGAAAAATTATTATATAGTAATATATTTTGCTTTGCTTCTGAATCATTTTAGGTTTTGTAATTATATTTTAATTGATATCTATCTTATAATAATAGATTATTAATTTATTTTTTGATAATTATTAGAATATTTATAAAAAAAATTGTTTATATTGAATTTACATGATATATAATTATAAAGATTATTATAACTAAATATTATATTTACATTTGAAAATAATTTAAAAATTAATATATTTTTAAAGGTTATCATATTTGAAATTGAGAAAATCAAAAAATTAAATTTTTTGTTATTTTATTATTTATATAAAACATATAAACTACTAAATGCCAAGACGCTTAAATCATTAAACTCCTAAACCCCATAACCCTTAAATATTTAAACATTTAAACCATCTTTAAAGATTTAAGTATTTATAAATAATATATAAATATTTATCAATAAATAATAGTTTATTAATTTATTTTTTGATCATTATTATATTTATATTTATATTTAGTTTATTAATATCTATCAATAAAATTGTTTATATTGAATTTATTTGATATGTAATTATTAAGATTAATATAATTATACATAGTATTCACTTTTCAAAAAAATTTTAAAATTATTTTATTTTTAAAGGTTATAACCTTTGAAAATCAGAAAAAATCTTTAAAAAAAAATTTTATTTTTATTATATAAATAAAACATATAAACTACTAAATACCTAAAAACATAAATTTATAAACTCCTAAATGACAAAACTCCTAAATAATAAAACCATTAAACTAGTATACCACATATAATAAATTATCAATCTCATTTTAATTTGTATTCATTATAATTTTAAATCTTCATTTTAATTATTTAATAGTTTATTTTTTATAGAAATATTAATTACAAAATAAATAATGAGTGAGACATATATAATTTAAATAAATTATGTTTTATGAAAAAAAATATAAGCTTATAAAAATAAACAAAATTTCAAAAATTTAAAATTTTATTTAGTAATATAATTTACTTTGATTTTGAATTATTTTGGGTTCCGCTAATATATTTTAATTAATAGCTGTCTAATTAATAATTATTTATTAATTTATTTTTCGATCATTATAATAATATATATTAATAAAATTTTTTATATTAAATTTACATCAAATATATTTATTAAGATTATTATAACTAAGTATTGTATTCATATTTTAAAAAGATTAAAAAATTATTATATTTTCAAAGGTTATAACCTTTTAAAATCACGAAAATTCATAAAAATATTTTTTTTGTTATTTCTTTGATTAAATAAAATCTATAAACACCTAAATGTGCAAACATATAAATCAATAAACTCCTTAACCCCAAAACCACAAAAAACTTAAATCATTAAATTGGTATACCCTAAATAATAAATCATAAATCTTTTTTTATTAGTATTCATTATAATTTTAAATATTAATTTAAATTATTTATTAATTTATTTTTATAGAAATATTAATTACAAAATAAATTACTAGTGAGATAGATATAATTTAAATAATTTATTTTTCATCAAAAAAAATATATGCTTATAAAATGATGCAAAATTTTTTTTAAAAAAAATTATTATTTAGTAATACATCTTATTTTGATTTTGAATCATTTTAGATTCTACAATTATATTTTTATTTATATCATTCTTATTAATACTAGTTTATTAATTAATTTATTGATCATTATTATAATATCTATTAATTTATATTTAGTTTACATTATATATAATTATTAAGATTATTATAACTAAATATTATATTCACATTTAAAAAAATTTAAAATTTTTATACTTTCAAAGGTTACAACATTCAAAAATTAAAAAAATTCAAAAAATTAAATTTTTTGTTTTTTAATTCTTTAGATATTAACTATAAATCACTAATGGCCTAAACACTTAAATCACTAAACTCCTAAACCCAAAAACACCTAAATACTTAAACAATTAAACAAGTATATCCTGAATAATAAATAATAAATCTCAATTTTATTTGTATTCATTATAATTTTAAAAAATTATTTTAATTATTTATTAGTTTATTATTATAGAATTATAAATTACAAAATAAATTATGAGGAACCCAAATTAATTTAAAAAATTTATTTATAATAACAAAAATATAAAGTTATAAAAAAAGCAAAACATTAAAAAAATTATTATTAAGTAATATATTTTACTTTGATTTTGAATAAATTTAGATTTTGCAAATATATTATAAATAATATCTATCTTATTAAGTAATATATTTTAAGTAATATAAATTACAAATATATCTTATTTTGCAAATATATTTTGAATAAATAATATCTTACTAATTATATCTCATATAAATTCAATATAAATAATTTTAATGATAGATATTATAATAATGATCAAAATTAAACTAATAAACTATTATTAATAATATAAATATTAATTAAAATATATTTACATAACACAAAATGATTCAAAATCAAATAAAAATATATTACTAAATAATAATAATTAATTTTTAAATTTTCAATCTTTTTATAAGCTTATATTTTTTTATGATTATTAATAAATTATTTAAATAATATGTGTCTCACTCAAAATTTATTTTGTAATTAATTTTTCTAAAAATTAAAATATAAATAATTAAAATGAATATTTAAAATTATAAAAAATAAAAATAAAAATGAGATTTATTATTTATTAAGTAGTATACAGCTGTTATAATGTTTATGTATTTAGGTGTTTCAGGTTTTATGATCTACTAATTTAAGTAAGTAAACATTTAGTGGTCTATTAGTTTTATTTAAAAAAGAAGTAACATAAAATTTATTTTTTGTATTCTTTCTAATTTTTTAAGATTAAAACCTTTGAAAATATAATAATTTTTAAAATTTTTTCATAAGTGAATACAATATTTATTTATAATAATCATAATAATTATATATCATATAAATTCAATATAAACAATTTTATTGATAGATATTCTAATAATTATCAAAAAATAAATTAAAAATCTATTATGAAAAAATTGATATTACTTAAAATATAATATCAAAACCTAAAATGATTCAAAAGCAAAGCAAAATATATTACTTAATAATAATTATTTGTTTTTAAATTTTTATTCCTTTTATAAGCCTATCTATTTTTTGATGAAAAATAATTTTTATAAATTATATTTTTAACTCATAATTTTTTTTATAATTAATATATATATATAAATAAAAAACTAAACAATCAAAATAAATTTTTTAAATTATAATTAAAACAAATAAAAATGAGATTTATTAATTATTATTTAGAGTATGCCCGTTTAAACGATTATCTATATAAGGGTATTGGGATTTTTTAGTTTAGTTATTTAAGTATTTAGGCATTTAGTGATTTAGATGTTTTATTTAAACAATGAAATAATAAAAAAATATATATTTTTTTTTGTTTTTTCACATGTTCAAAGGTTATAATCTTTGAAAATATAATAATTTTAAAATTTTTTTCAAAAGTGAATACAATATTTAGTTATAATAATTATTAAATCTATATATCATAAAAATATTTTTATTGATAAATATTCTAATAATGATCAAAAAATAAATCAATAATCTATTATTAATTAGTTAGATATCAATTAAAATATAATTAAAAAACCTAAAATGATTCAGAAACTAATTAAATATATTACTATATAATAATTTTTTGTTTTTAATGGTTTAAGTATTTAGGTATTTTGGTGTTTAGTGATTTTTGTGTTTAGGCCTTTAGTGATTTATAGTTTTTATTTAAAGAATAAAAAAATAAAAAATTTAATTTTTTGATTTTTTTTAATTTTTGAAGGTTATAACCTTTGAAATTATAATAATTTTAAATTTTTTTTAAATGTGAATATAATATTCAGTAATAATAATCTTAATAATTATATATAATGCAAACTCAATATAAATAATTTTATTAATAGATATTATAATAATGATCAATAAAAAAATTATTAACTATTATTAATAAGAATGATATAAATTAAAATAAAATCGCAAAATCTAAAATGATTCAAACTAAAAATAAAATATATTACTAAAAAAGAAATTTTTGTTTTTAAAATTTTGCCTCCATTTATATGGATATATATTTTTTTAATGATAAATAAATTATTTAAATTAGATCTGTCTCAATAATAATTTATTTTGTAATTAATATTTCTATAAAAATAAACTGATAAATAATTCAAAAAAAAATTTAAAATTATACCTAATAAAAATTAAATTGAGTTTTATGATTTTTTTTAATATACACATGTTTAATAGTTTAAGTATTTAAAGGTTTTGTCGTTTAAGAGTTTGCAATTTATGTTTTTAGGCATTTAGTGGTCTATAGGTTTTATATAAAAAAATTAAAATAACAAAAAAAATTTCTATAATTTGTTATCATTTTCATAGGTTATAACCATTGAAAATATAATAATATTTACAATTTTTTGAAAAGTGAATACCATATTTAGTTATAATAATATTAATAATTATATATCATATAAATTCAATATAAACAATTTTATTGATAGATAATATAATAATGATCAAAATTTAAATTAATAAACTATTAATAGAAAGATTGATATTAATTAAAAAATATTTACAAAACTCAAATTGATTCAAAATTAAAGTAAAATATATTACTGGATTAAAATTTTTAATTTTTAAATTTTTAATGGTTTATGTATTTAGGCATTATGAGGGTTAGGAGTTTACTGATTTTTAACTGTGCATGCATTTAGTGGTTAATTGGTTTTATAAAAAAAATAAAATAATAAAAGATTTATTATTATTATTTTTTGATATTTTCAAATGTTATAATCTTTAAAAATATAATAATCATTATATTTATATATCATATAAATTCAATATAAACAATTTTATTGATAAATATTCTAATAATGATCAAAAAATAAATTAATAATATTTTATTAATAAGATAGATATCAATTAAAATATAATTACAAAAACTAAAATGATTCAGAAGAAAAGCAAAATATATTACTATATAATAATTTGTTGTTTTGAAAATTTTCTTTCTTTTAAAAAGTTTATCCATATTTTTTTGATAAAAATTAATTTATATAAATTATATTTGTCTAACGCATAATTTATTTATTGATTGATATTTATATAAAAATAAAAAAATAAATAATTAAAATAAATATTTAAAATTATAATGAAAAAAAGATATTGAGATTTATTCTTTATTATTTTAGGGTATACTAGTCTAATTTAAATTAAATCTGTCCCACTAATAATTTATTTTGTAATAAATATTTCTATAAAAATAAATTGATAAATAATTAAAATGAATATTTAAAATTATAATGAATACTAATAAAAAGATATTTATGATTTATTATTTAGGGTATACCAATTTAATGGTTTAATTTTTTGTGGTTTTTGGGTTAAGGAGTTTATTGATTTATATGTTTGCACATTTAGGTGTTTATAGGTTTTATTTAATCAATGAAATAACAAAAAATTTATTTTTATGAATTTTCGTGATTTGTAAAGGTTATAACCTTTGAAAATATAATAATTTGTTTAATCTTTCTAAAATATGAATACAATACTTAGTTATAATAATCTTAATAATTATATTTGATATAAATTTAATATAAAAAATTTTATTAATATATATTATTATGATGATCGAAAAATAAATTAATAAACTATTATTAATAAGATAGATATTAATTAAAATATATTTGCAGAACCCAAAATAATTAAAAATCAAAGTAAATTATATTACTAAATAAAATTTTAAAATTTTGAAATTTTGTTTATTTTTATAAGCTTATATTTTTTTTCATAAAAAATAATTTATTTAAATTATATATGTCTCACTCATTATTTATTTTGTAATTAATATTTCTATAAAAATAAACTAAAAAAAAATTAAAATGAATATTTAAAATTATATTGAAAACAAAAAAATGAGATTTATTATTTATTATTTAGGTTATATAGGTTTAATGGTTTAAGTATTTAGGGGGTTTTGGGGTTTAGGAGTCTAGAGATTTAAATGTTTAGGCATATAGTGGTCTATAAGATTTCTTTAAATAATAAAATAATAAAAAAATTATTTTTGTGATTTTTTATCATTTTTAAAGGTTATAACCTTTGAAAATATAATAATTTTTAAATTTTTTTCAAATGTAAATATAATATTTAGTTATAATAATCTTAATAATTATAAGACATTTAAATTCAATATAAGTAATTTTATTGTTAGATATTATGAAATTGATCATATAATAAATTAATAAACTATTCTTAATAAGATTGATAGCAATTAAAATATAATTGCAAAACCTATATATAATGATTCAAAATCAAAGTAAAATATATTACTAAATAATAATTTTTTGTTTTTAAATTTTTACTTCTTTTTATATGCTTATATATTTTTTTGATTAAAATAAATTATTAAAATTATAGTTGTCTCTCTCATTATTTATTTTGTAATTCATATTTCTATAAAAAATAAACTAATAAATACTTAAAATTAATATTTAAAATTATAATGAATACAAATTAAAATGAGATTTATGATTTATTATATGTGATATAGCGGTTTAATGGTTTGATTATTTAAAAGTTTTTTCGTTTAGGAGTTTATCAATTTATGTTTTTAGGTATTTAGTGGTTTATAGGTTTTTTTATATAATAAAAATAACAATTTTTTTAGATTTTTTCTGATTTTCAAAGGTTATAACCTTTAAAAATAAAATAATTTTTAAAATTTTTTGAAATGTGAATACTATGTATAATTATATTAATCTTACAAATTATATATCATATAAATTCATATAAACAATTTTAATGATAGATATTATAATAATGATCAAAAATTAAATTAATAAATTATTATTAAAAATATAAATATTAATTAAAATATATTTACATAACACAAAATGATTCAAAATCAAATCAAAATATATTACTAAATAATAATATATAATTTTTAAAATTGTACTTATTTTTATAAGCTTATATTTTTTTTTGTTTAAAAATATATTATTTAAATAATATTTGTCTTACTCGAAATTTATTTTGTAATTAATTTTACTAAATAATTAAACTATAAATAATAAAAATGAATATTTAAAATTATAATAAATAGAAATAAAAAAGAGATTTATTTTTTATTAAGTAGTATATAGATGTTAAAATGTTTATGTATTTAGGGGTTTCGAGTTTTATGAGCTTACTAATTTAAGTAAGTAAGCATTTAATGATCTATAGGTTTTATTTAAAAAATGAATTAACAAAATGATTCAATATTTAGTTATAATAATCATTATATTTATATATCATATAAATTCAATATAAACTATTTTATTGATAAATATTTTAATAATGATCAAAAAATAAATTAATAAACTATTTTTAATAAGATAGATATTAATTAAAATATATTTTAAAAACCTAAAATGATTCAGAAGCAAAGCAAAATATATTACTATATAATAAATTTTTGGTTTGAACTTTTTTTTTAAAAGTTTATCTATATTATTTTGATGAAAAATAATTTATATAAATTATATTTGTGTAACTCATAATTTATTTTGAAATTAATATTTATATAAAAATAAACAAATAAATAATTAAATTTGAATATTTAAAATTAAATAGAAAAAATAAATAAATTTATTCTTTATTATTTAGGATATACCGGTTTAATTTAAATTAGATCTGTCTCAATAATAATTTATTTTGTAATTAATATTTCTATAAAAATAAACTGATAAATAATTAAATAAAAATTAAAATAATACTGAATAATTAAAATAATTTATTTTGTTCCTCTCTCAACTCTAGAATGATTGCTAAAGCTCTAACAAAAATAATAGGAGCTTTTACTTTATCTCTATTATGTCTCATCATATTTGATGTTGAATCACTAGGCTATCAAAGGTAATTTGACTCATTTACGCTAACAGACTAAACCAAAGTTGTACCCCTATGTGTTGAAATAGCTAGTTGTCGAGGATGCTATTTATATTGATTATTGTAATTTATTCTAAAATATCTCTTATGCACACACTCAAAGCAATTTTTTTAAAACATAGTTCACCTCTAAAAAAATAACCACCTTGTAGCCTATTAGAACAAACTAGCCCCAGGGCGGTTTGAGCAGGGCAAGAAGTATGGGCTCTCTTTCAATCAAGAATCAAAAATTTAATTTTATCGACATCTAAGCCCCCTTTTATATCCTCATGGATATGAAAAGTATCATTTCTTTCTTTTTATATTAAATGAGTTATGTATACAATCTCACAATACCTAAAATGGTGTAAATGAATCATATTCAAATGTATAAAAGGTTTTAATCATTGCTCAAAATATTTGTATTGCATATTGACACTTGAGGTCACTAATCAAAGGAAAAAGCCATAGTGATATTTCCAATCCCAAAAATTTTAGCTATAGAAAGTTATAAATCTATGTACTCGAGCTTTAACTATTTCTAGGGTTATGACTTTTTCTCTTGAGGAATGTCCAAAGTTACAATCATTCCTAGTTCAATGACTTTGCAATATAAAGATAAAATGCACAAGCTATGGTCATAACCAATATTGTGACCCAGTATTATAGTGATTAAATATGTATTCATGATCATTCTTAGTGCCATAACAATATGTTCAACAGAGAGACAAGTTATGGCATATTCTCATCGATATGATTTTGTGTTCTAGAGACAAAATATATAATCATGACCATTACTAATGCTACAATAATCTAAAGCAAGAAAGAGACTGAATCCATAACTCACCCCTTGAGTCATTTGATTATAAAAGTGCAAAACATGAGATTTAGGATTTAGAATTTATGGATTAGGGTTATAGTTTATGGTTTAAGGTATAGGATTTAAAGTTTAGGGTTTATGGGTTGTTTTTTTTTTTGGAAAATACACACTTTATTTATCATTTAGGCACACGACTTACAAGAGACTAAAAAGCTGACTAATTTAGGCCAGCCCACCAAATCCTATGCACCTTAATGATTCTATGTATTATATAGAAGTTTAATGGTAATGTATTAATGTATACTGGGGTTTAGGTGTTACTGATTTAATTATGTATGCATTTAGTGGTTTATAGGTTTTGTTTAGAAAATAAAAAAACAAAATATTTATTTTTATTATTTTTTGATATTTTCAAAGGTTATAACCTTTGAAAATATAATAATTTTTAAAATTTTTTCAAAAGTTAATTCAATATTTAGTTATAATAATCAATATATTTATATATCATATTTCAACATAAATAATTTTAGATAAAAATATTATAATAATGATCAAAAAATAAATTACTAATATATTATTTATAAGATAGATATTAATTAAAATATAATTACAAAACATAAAATAATTCATAAGTAAAGCAAAATATATTACTATATAATAATTTTTTTTTGATATTTTTTTTTATTTTAAAAAGTTTATCTATATTTTTTTGATTAAAAATAATTTACATAAATTATATTAGTCTAACTCATAATTTATTTTTTAATTAATATTTATATAAAAATAAAAAATTAATAATTAAAATGATTATTAAAAATTATAATGAAAAAAAAATGAGATTTATTATTTATTATTTAGGGTATACTGGTTTAATTTAAGTTATACCCGTCTCATTAATAATTTATTTTGTAATTATTATTTCTATAAAAATAAACTGATAAATAATTAAAAAAAAATTTAAAATTATACTGAATAAAAATTAAAATGAGATTTATGATTTATTATTAATGTATACCAGTTTAATGGTTTAAGTATTTTGAGGTTTTGTCATTTAGAAGTTTAGTGATTTATGTTTTTAGGTATTTAGTGATTTATAGGTTATATTTAAACAATAAAATAACAAAAAAAATTGTAATTTTTTGTTATTTTCAAATGTTATAATCTTTGAAAATTTAATAATATTTAAAATTTTTTGAAATTTTAATACAATATTTAGTTATAATGATTTTAATAATTTTATATCATATAAAATAAATATAAACAATTTTATTGATAGATATTATAATAATGATCAAAAATTAAATTAATAAACTATTTATAATAAGATAGATAATAATTTAAAAATATTTATAAACCCCAAATTGATTCATAATTAAAGTAAAATATATTAGTTGATAATAATATTTAATTTTTAATAATACTTCTTTTATACTTCTTTTAAAAGCGTATATATATTTTTTGTGATTAAAAATAACTTTTTTAAATTTTATGTGTCTCACTCATAATTTATTTTGTAATAAAAATTTTTATAAAAATAAACTAATAAATAATTAAAATGAATATTTAATATAATAATAAATTGAAATAAAAATTCAATTTATTAATTATTAAGTAGTATATAGCGGTTTAATGGTTTATGTATTTAGGCATTACGGGGTTTAAAAGTTTACTGATATAACAGTGTATACATTTAGTGGTTTATAGGTTTTATTTTAAAAATAAAATAATATAAAATTTATTTTTATTATTTTTTCATATTTCCAAAGGTTATAACCTTTGTAAATATAATAATTTTTAAATTTTTTTCAAAAGTGAATTCAATATTTAGTTATAATAATCATTATATTTATATATCATATAAATTCAATATAAATAATTTTATTGATAAAAATTCTAATAATGATCAAAAAATAAATTAATAATATATTATTAATATGATAGATATCAATTATAATATAATTATAAAATCTAAAATGATTCAGAAGGAAAGCAAAATATCTTATTATATAATAAATTTTAGTTTTTAAATTTTTTATTCTTTTTATAAGTTTATCTATATTTTTGATGAGAAATAATTTATATAAATTATATTTGTGTATCTCATAATTTATTTTATAATTAATATTTATATAAAAATAAATAAATAAATAATTAAAATGAATATTTAAAATTTTAATGAAAAAAATAATATTGATATTTATTATATATTATTTAGGGTTACTAGTTTAAAAGAATTATTATTTACTATTTATTGTTTTAGAGATTTCGAAATTATTGAATTAAGTGTTTAGGCATTTATTGCTTTATAGGTTTTATTTAAACAATGAAATATCAAAAAATAATAATTTTTTTATTTTTTCACATTTTCAGAGATTATAATCTCTGAAAATATAATAATTTTAAAATTTTTTTCAAAAGTGAATTCAATATTTAGTTATAATAATCATTATATTTAAATATCATATAAATTCAATATAAATAATTTTATTGATAATTATTCTAATAATGATCAAAAAATAAATTAATAATCTATTATTAATAAGATAGATATCATTTAAAATATAATTACAAATCCATTAATGATTCAGAAACAAAGCAAATTTTATTATTATATAATAATTTTTTGTTTTTAATTTTTTTTAAATAAGTTTATCTATATTTTTTTTTGATGAAAAATAATTTATATAAATTATAATTGTCTAACTCATAATTTTTTTTGTAATTAATATTTATATAAAAATAAACGAATAAAAATTAAAAATGAATATTTAAAATTATAATGAAAAAAATAAAAATGAGATTTATTGTTTATTATTTAGGATATATCTGATTAAAAAAATTATATATTTAGGGTTTTCGAGATTTAGAAGTTATTAATTTAAGTATTTAGGCATTTAGTGGTTTATAGGTTTTATTTAAACAATGAAATAAAAATAAATTATTTTTGATATTTTTCCAAATTTTCGAAGAATAAAACCATTGAAAAAATAATAATTTTAAAATTTTTTAAAAATGTGAATACAATATTTAGTAATAATAAGTATTATAACAATATATAATATAAACTAAATATAAACAATTTTATTGATAGAAATTATATCAATTATCAAAAAAATAAATTAATAAACTATTATTAATCTTATAGATATAAATTAAAATTTAATTACAAAAACTAAAATGATTAAAAATCAAAGTAAATTTATTACTAAATAATAATTTTGGTTTTTTAGCTTTTGCCTCATTTTATGAGATTATATTTTTTTTGATGAAAAATAAATTATTTAAATTATATTTGTGTCATTCATAATTTATTTTGTAATTAATATTTTAATAAATTATTTAAATTATATTTAAGGTTTACGAGTTTAAAGGTTTAAGTATTTAGGGGCTTCAGGGTTTAGGAGTTTAGAGATTTATGAGTTTAGGTATTTAATGGTTTATAAGTTTTATTTAAACAATGATATAACAAAAGATTTATTTTTGTTATTTTTTCTCATTTTTGAAGGTTATAAACTTTGAAAATATATCAATTTTTATATTTTTTTATATGTGAATACTATATTTAGTTATGATAATCTTAATAATTATATATCATGTAAATTCAATATAAACAATTATATTGAGAGATATTATATTAATGATTAAAAAATTAACTAATTAACTATTATTAATAACAAAGATTTTATTTAAAATATATTTGCAAAATGAAAATTTATTCAAAATCAAAATAAAATATATTACTAAATAATAATTTTTTTGATGTTTTGCTACTTTTTATAAGTTTATATTTTTTTATAAAAAGTAAATTATTTAAATTATAATTGTTTTCCTCATAATTTATTTTTAATTTATAATTGTATAAAAATAAACTAATAAATAATTAAAATGAATATTTAAAACTATAATGAATACAAATAAAATAGAGATTTATAATTTATTATTTACGATAAACTAGTTTAATGGTTTAAGTATATAGGTATTTTGGGGTTTAGTGATTTAAGTGGTTAGGCCTTTAGTGATTTATAGTTTTTATTTAACGAATTAAAAAATAAAAAATTTAATTTTTTGATTTTTTTTTAATTTCTGACAGTTATAAACTTCGAAAATATAATAATTTTTTGTTTTTTTAAAATGTGAATATAATATTTAGTTATAATAATCTTAATAATTATATATAATGTAAACTCAATATAAATAATTTTATTAATTGATATTATAATAATTATCAATAAAAAAATTAATAAACTATTATTTATAAGAATGATATAAATTAAAATATAATTACAAAATCTAAATTGATTCAAAATCAAAATAAAATATATTACTAACTAATAATTTTTTTAAAAAAAATTTTGCCTCTTTTTATAAGGATATATATTTTTTTTGATGAAAAATAAATTATTTAAATTAGATCTGTCTCACTAATAATTTATTATGTAATTAATATTTCGATAAAAAAGACTGATAAATAATTAAAATAAAAATATAAAATTATACTTAATAAAAATAAAATTGAGATTTATGATTTTTTATTAATGTACACCTCTTTAATGGTTTAAGTATTTTGAGGTTTTGTCATTTAAGTGTTTAACAATTTATGTTTTTAGGCATTTAGTGGTTTATAGGTTTTATTTAAACAATAAAATATCAAAAAAAAATTTCTAATTTTTTAACATTTTCATAGGTTATAACCTTTGAAAATACAATAATATTTAAAATTTCTTGAAATGTGAATACAATATTCAGCTATTTTGATATTAATAATTATATATCTTATAAATTCAATATAAATAATTTTATTGATAGATAATATAATAATGATGAAAAATTAAATTAATAAACTTTTTAATAATAAGATAAATATTAATTAAAAAATATTTACTATACCCAAATCGATTCAAGATTAAATTATAATATATTACTGTATAATAAATTTTAATTTTCAAAATTTTACTTCTTTTATAAGCGTATATATTTTTTTTATTAAAAATAAATTATTTAAATTATATTTGTCGCACTCAATTTATTTTGTAATACATATTTTATAAAAATAAGCTAATAAATAATTAAAATCAATATTTAAAATTATAGTAAATAAAATAAAAATTAGATTTATTAATTATTAAGTAGTATATAGCGGTTTAATGGTTTATGTATTTAAAAGTTAACTGATTTACCTATATGACAAAAAATTTAGTGGTCTATAGGTTTTATTAAAAAAGAAATAACAAAAAATTTATTTTTTGTATTCTTTTTCAATTTTTAAAATTATAACATTTGAAAATATAATAATTTTTAAATTTTTTTCAAAAGTGAATACAATATTTATTTATAATAATTATAATAATTATATATCCTATAAATTCAATATAAACAATTTTATTGATATATATTCTAATAATTATTAAAAAATAAATTAAAAATCTATTATGAATAAGATTGATATTACTTAAAATATAATATCAGAACCTAAAATGATTCAAAAGCAAAGCAAAATATATTACATAATAATAATTATTTGTTTTTAAATTTTTATTCTTTTTATAAGCTTATCTATTTTTTGATAAAAAATAATTTTTATAAATTATATTTTTAAATCATAATTTATTTTATAATTAATATATATATATATAAATAAATAACTAAAGAATCAAAATAAATTTTTTAAATTATAATGAAAACAAATAAAAATGAGATTTATTAATTATTATTTAGGGTATACTGGTTTAAAGGATTATCTATATAGGGGTACCGGAATTTTGTAGTTTAGTGATTTAGTGATTTTCAGATGTTCAAAGGTTATAACCTTTGAAAATATAATAATATTATAATTTTTTTCAAAAGTGAATATAATATTAAGTAATAATAATTATTAAATTTATATATCATATAAATTAAATATAAATATATTTATTGATAAATATTCTAATAATGATCAAAAAATAAATTAATAATCTATTATTAATAAGTTAGATATCAATTAAAATATAATTACAAAACCTAAAATGAATCAGAAACAAACTAAAATATATTACTATATAATAATTTTTTGTTTTTAATATTTACATAAAAATAAACAAATAAATAATTAAAATGAATAATTAAAATTATAATGAAAAAAATAAAAATGAGATTTAGAAGTTATTGATGTAAGTATTTAGCCATTTAATGGTTTATAGCTTTTATTTAAAAAATGAAGTAGCAAAAAATTTATTTTTGATATTTTTTCAAATTTTCAAATGTCATAACATTTGAAAATATAATAATTTTTAAATTTTTTAAAATGTGAATACAATATTTAGTAATAATTGTTATTATAACTATATATAATATAAAATAAATATAAACACTTTTATTGATAAATATTATATCAATTATTAAAAAATATATTAATAAACTATTATTAATATTATAGATATAAATTAAAATATAATTAAAAAACCTCAAATGATTCAAAATCAAAGTAAAATTTATTACTAAATAATAATTTTGTTTTAATTTTTACAACATTTTATATGCTTATATATTTTTTTGATGAAAAATATATTATTTAAATTATATTTGTAACTCATAATTTATTTTGTAATTAATATTTCTATAAATTATTTAAATTATATTTAATGTTTACGAGTTTAAAGGTTTAGGTATTTAGGGGCTGCGGGGTTTTGGAGTTTAGAGATTTATGTATTTAGGCATTTAATGGTTTATAAGTTTTATTTAAACAATGATATAACAAAAAAATTTTTTTTTTATTTTTTCTCATTTTTGAAGGATACATTTGAAAATATAATAATTTTTAAATTTTTTTTTGTGTGAATACTATATTTAGTTATGATAATCTTGATAATTATATATCATTTTAATTCAATATAAACAATTATATTGATAGATATTATATTAATGATCAAAAAATAAATTAATAAACTATTATTAATAAGATAGATATTTTTTAAAACATATTTGCAAAACGTAAATTTATTCAAAATCAAAGTAAAATATAATACTAAATAAAATTTTTTTTTATGTTTTGCTTCTTTTTATAAGTTTATATTTTTTTTTATTAAAACTAAATTATTTAAATTATATTTGTCATCCACATAATTTATTTTTAATTTATAATTCTATAAAAATAAACTAATAAATAATTAAAATGAATATTTAAAATTATAATTAATACAAATAAAATTTAGATGTATTATTTATTATTTGGGATATACTAGTCTAATGGTTTAAGTATTTAGGTGTTTTGGGGTTTAGTGATTTAAGTGTTTAGGACTTTAGTGATTTATAGTTTTTATTTATAGAATGAAAAAATAAAAAATTTAATTTTTTGATTTTTTTTAATTTTGGAAAGTTATAACCTTTGAAAATATAATAATTTTTAATTTTTTTAAATGTGAATATAATATTCAGTAATAATAATCTTAATAATTATATATAATGTAAACTCAATATAAATAATTTTATAAAATATATTATAATAATGATCAATAAAAATTAATAAACTATTATTAATAACAATGATATAAATAAAAATATAATTGCAAAATCTAAAATGATTCAAAATAAAAATAAAATATATTACTAAATAATAAATTTTTGTTTTTAAAATTTTGCCTATTTTTATAAGTATATATATATTTTTTGATGAGAAATAAATTATTTAAATTAGATCTCTCACTAATAATTTATTTTGTAATTAATATTTATATAAAAATAAACTTATAAATAATTAAAATAAAAATTTAAAATTTTACTTAATAAAAATTAAATTGAGATTTATGATTTTTTATTAATATACACCTGTTTAATGGTTTAAGTATTTAGAGGTTTTGTCGTTTAGGAGTTTAGCAATTTATGTTTTTAGGCATTTAGTGGCTTATAAGTTTTATTCAAACAATAAAATAACAAAAAAAAATTTGTAATTTTTTCTCATTTTCATAGGTTATAACCTTTGAAAATATAATAATATTTAAAATTTTTTGAAATGTGAATACAATATTTAGTTATGATAATATTAATAATTATATATCATATAAAGTAAAATATAAATAATTTTATTGATAGATAATAATATAATGATCAAAATTTATATTAATAAACTATTAATAAAAAGATTGATATTTATTAAAAAATATTTACAAAACCCAAATTGATTAAAAATTAAAGTAAAATATATTTTTGGATAATAATTTTTAAATTTTTACTTCTTTTATAAGCATATATTTTTTTGATTAAAAATAAATTAATTAAAATATATATGTCGCACTCATAATTTAATCTGTAATAAATATTTCTATAAAAATAAACTAATAAATAATTAAAATGAATATTTAAAATTATAATAAATAGAAATAAAAATTAGATTTATTAATTATTAAGTAGTATATAGCGGTTTAATGGTTTATGTATTTAGGCATTATAAGGTTTAGGAGTTTACTGATTTAACTGTGTATGCATTTAGTGGTTTATAGGTTTTATTAAAAATATAAAATAATAAAAAAATTATTTTTATTATTTTTTGATATTTTCAAAGGTTAACCTTTGAAAATATAATAATTTTTAATTTTATTTTAAATGTGAATACAATATTTATTTATAATAATTATTATATTTATATATCATATAAATTCAATATAAACAATTTTATTGATAAATATTCTAATAATGAACAAAAAATAAATTAATAATCTATTATTAATAAGATAGATATCAATTAAAATATAATTACAAAACCTAAAATGATTCAGAAGAAAAGCAAAATATATTACTATATAATACATATTTGTTTTAAATTTTTTTTTCTTTTAAAAATTTTATCAATAATTTTTTGAAGAAAAATAAACTATATAAATTATATTTGTCCAACTCAATTTATTTTGTAATTAATATTTATATATAAATAAACAGATAAATAATTAAAATTAATATTTAAAATTATAATGAAAAAAAAATGAGATTTATTATTTATTATTTAGGGATACCGGTTTAATTTAAAGTAGATATATCTCACTAATAATTTATTTTGTAATTAATATTTCTATAAAATAAATTGATAAATAATTAAAATAAAAATTTAAAATTATACTGAATAAAAATTAAAATGAGATTTTTGATTTATTATTAATGTATACCAGTTTAATGATTTTAGTATTTAGAGGTTTTGTCGTTAGGAGTTTAGCAATTTATGTTTTTAGGCTTTTAGTTGTTTATAGGTTTTATTTTAAAAAATAAAATAACAAAAAAAATTTCTATAATTTTTTATCATTTTCATAGGTTTAACATTTTAAAATATAATAATATTTAAAATTTTTTGAAATTTTAATACAATATTTTGTTATAATAATATTAATAATTATATATCATATAAATTTAATATTAATAATTTTATTGATAGAAATTATAATAATGATCAAAAATTAAATTTATAAACTATTAATATTAAGATAGATATTAATTAAAAAATATTTACAAAACCCAAATTGATTCAAAATTAAAGTAACTTATATTACTTGATAATAATTTTTAATTTTAAAATTTATACTTCTTTTATAAGCGTATATTTTTATTAGATTAATAATATATTTTTTAAATTATATTTGTCCCACTCATAATTTATTTTGTAATAAATATTTCTAAATAAATACACTAATAAATAAGTAAAATGAATATTTAAAAATATAATAGATAGCAATAAAAATTAGATTTATTAATTATTAAGTTGTATTTAGCGGTTTAATGGTTTATGTATTTCGGCATTACATGGTTTAGGAGTTTACTGATTTAACAATATATGCCTTTAGTAGGGCTGCTCACGGGACTCGGAGATTCGCGACCCGACCCGATGTATTGTCCAGAAAGAAACGGGACTGAGAAAATCCGTTGACTTTGACTTTTCCCGTCCCGTTCTGTCACGTACTTTTTTTTTGGAATTGTTCCAGATCTTAAGCAATATCCATCCCGAGAACCATCCTATCCTAAAAAACCTATACTAGAACCAGGAATATATAAATATATATATAACATGAAGATGCCCCCAATTCCACTACTGGCCATCCAATTCCGACGCACCTATTGCTGTTCTGACGAGTTCCAGGCCACCTCATGCTGTTCCAGCCGTGTTCAGTTAGGTCCGGCCCTTGTCCGTTGCACTTCTAGTTTCCTCCACCGTGTCTCAGATGCCACCAAGCTTTTGTTTTGTTTTTATGACGAGAATTGAGTGATTAATTATTATTATTATGTGTCTATGTCAGTTTTGTTGAGTATTGGTTGTGATGTTGTGGTTGGGCCGAATGAGAGGGACGAATGTGTTACAGTCAGTTTTGTAGTGCTTGCTTGTTTGAAATATTTATATGTATCCATGCTTAACATATCATATTAATTAATGGCAATGCAGATAGCACAATCCATAGGTAAACGAAAAATATAATAAATTGAAGATGATCACATCTCAAATGACCAAAGTACTGGTAAATCCAATCATCATCCTTTCATGACCCCTCCTATTGTTACGGCAGGTTCTTCAATTCCAATTGTAAAAGAAATTCAAGGTACATCTAAACCTCAAGCTCATAAAAAGTATGAGTCTGTTGTTTGGGAAACTTATGAGATATTAGTTGATTCAGAGGGAAATGAAACTAGTAGGGCAGCTTGTATATGGTGTAGGAAAGAATACTTGGCAAAAGTGATCAAGGTACTTCGGGTTTAGGGAAATACTTGAGAAAGACTTGTAGGAAATTTCCACTCAAAATAGAATTAATAGAAGCTGACAAAGGTAAAGACAAGTCATTATCTTTCTTGAGTTTCACTAAAGGTACTAGTTCAGAGGATAACAAATTAACTTGTTGGCAATTTGATCAACAACTAGTTAGGGAGGCTTTAATAAAAATGATCATAAAAGATGAATTACCTTTTTGTTTTGTTGAGAGGGATGAGTTTAAAGTGTTTTGTGAAGTTAGTGTGCCTCAATTTAAAATTCCATCTCGGAACTCTATATCGAGGGATTGTTTTTCTTTATTTGTGAAGGAAAAGAATAAATTATTTGATAGCATATCATCTCATTGTTGTAGAGTTTCTTTGACTACCGACACTTGGACTAGCATTAAAAATTTGTATTATATATGTTTGACTGTTCATTGCATTGATTCTCAATGGAATATGCATAAAAGACTTTTGAACTTTTGTGTAATTAAAAGTCATTCTAGAGTTAATATTAGAAATGCTATTGAGTTTTGCATGAATGAATGGTGTTTGTGAAAGTTGATGTTCATTACTGTTGACAATGCATCAAATAATGATGTTGCAGTTGAACAATTGAAAAAAAGGCTTGTGAAGAAAAGTGTTGCACCTTTGAGAGACGAGCATTTTCATATGATATGTTGTGCTCATATCCTAAACTTAATTGTCAGAGATGGCATTGTAGTAGTTGAGGGTGCTATTCAAAAAATAAGAGGTGTGGTGAAATATGTGAGGAACAGTCCTAAAAGATTAGATATGTTTAAGTTATGTGTTGAAGAAGCAAACTTTACATATGGATCTTCATTGCAATTAGATTGTCCTACAAGATCGAATTCAACTTATTTGATGATACAAACTGATATAAAATATGAAAAAGAATTTGATAAGTTGGAGGACAAAGCGAAAAGGTTTTTGAAGGAGTTTGGTTCAAACGTTCCAACTGAGAGAGACTGAACAAATGCCAAAATTTTGGCTTCTTTCTTGAAAACTTTTTATGAGGTAACTTGTAAATTTTCTGGCTCATAATATTCTACCTCTAGTGTTTATATTTTTTAAGATTATTCGAATTTTTAAAAAAAATTGAGCTTTGTGAAAATAGAGATACAATGTTGTGTGAAATGTGTATGAAAATGAGGCATAAATTCAACAAATTTTGGGGTTCTCTTCAGTCAACAAATATTATGCTTTTTGTAGCAGTAGTGTTGGATCCTATATATAAGCTCTAATATCTCAAGGTTAAGTACACTTAGCATTATAAAGAGGAATTGGCTAAAAATTTGGTGAAAAAGGTTATAAATGCTTTAAATGAGATGATGGATGATTATAATAATTTAAATGAAGATAAAACAAAAGAAGATGATTTCTCTTCAATTGTGTTAAAGAAAAATGATGATTTCTTTGATGGTAGTGATACTTATGTTGATAATTTTTTTTGTTGAATTTGAGAAAGAACAAGAAGTTGCAGCTTTGGAAGAGTTGGATAGGTACTTGGAGAACAAACTTGAAAAAAATAGAATTGATTTTGATCTTCCAAACTGGTGGAAGGTAAATGAGGTTAGGTATCCTTCTGTGGCAAATGTAGCAAGTGATGTATTTGCTATCCAAGCATCTATTGTGGCCTACGAATCTACATTTTTCACTGGGGAGAGAACTATAGATAAATTTCGGTTTTATTTAAAAAATACAATAACAAAAAATTTATTTTTATTATTTTTTGATATTTTCAAAGGTTATAACCTTTGAAAATATAATAAATTTTAATTTTTTTTCAAATGTGAATACAATTTTTAGTTATACTAATCATTATATTTATATATTATATAAATTCAATATAAACAATTTTATTGATAAATATTCTAATAATAATCAAAAAATAAATTAATAATCCATTAATAATAAGATAGGTACAAATTAAAATATAATTACAAAACTTAATATGATTCAGAAGCAAAGAAAAATATATTACTATATAATAATTTTTTGTTTATGAATTTTTTTTTCTTTTAATAAGTTTATCTATATTTTTTTGATGAAAAATAATTTATATAAATTATATTTGCCACACTCATAATTTATTTTGTAATTAATATTTATATATAAATAAACAAATAAATAATTAAAATGAATATTTAAAATTATAATAAAAAATTGATATTTATTATTTATTATATAGAAATATCGGTTTAATTTAAATTAGATCCGTCTCACTAATAATTTATTTTGTAATTAATATTTCTATAAAAATAAATTGATATATAATTAAAATAAAAATTTAAAATTATACTGAATAAAAATTAAAATGAGATTTAAGATTTATTATTAATGTATACCAGTTTAATAGTTTAAGTATTTAGAGGTTTTGTAGTTAGAAGTTTAGCAATTTATGTTTTTAGGCTTTTAGTAGTTTTTAGGTTTTATATAAAAAAATAAAATAACAAAAAAAATTTCTATAATTTGTTATCATTTTAATAGGTTATAACCTTAAAAAATATAATAATATTTATAATTTTTTGAAATGTGAATACAATATTTAATTATAATAATATTAATAATTATATATAATATAAATTAAATCTAAACAATTTTATTGATAGACAATATAATAATGATCAAAAATTAAATTAATAAACTATTAATAAAAAGATAGATATTAATTAAAAAATATTTACAAAACCCAAATTGATTATAATTAAAGTAAAATATATTACTGGATAATAATTTTTAATTTTAAAATTTTTAATTCTTTTAGAACCGTATATTTTTTTTATTTAAAATATATTAATAAAATTATATTTGTCGCACTCATACTTTATTTTGTAATAAATATTTCAATAAAAATAAACTAATAAATAATTAAAATGAATATTTAAAATTATTATAAATAGAAATAAAAATTAGATTTATTAATTATTAAGTAGTATATAGCTGTTTGATGGTATATGTATTTAGGCATTACGGGGTTTAGGAGTTTACTGATTATAACTGTGTATGCATTTAATGGTTTATAGGTTTTATTTTGGAAAAAAATAAAAAAAAACAATTTTTATTATTTTTTTAATATTTTCAAAGTTATAACCTTTGAAAATATAATAATTTTTAAATATTTTTCAAAAGTGAATAAATATTAATTTATAATAATCATAATAATTATATATCATATAAATTCAATATAAACAATTTTATTGATAGATATTCTAATAATTATGAAAAAATAAATTAAAAATCTATTATGACTAAGATTGATATAACTTAAATATAATTTAAAAACCTAAAATGATTCAAAAGCAAAGTAAAATATATTACATAAGAATAAATATTTATTTTTAAATTTTTATTCTTTTTATATGCTTATCTATTTTTTGATGAAAAATAATTTTTATAAATTATAATTTTAACTCATAATTTTGATCATTATTATATTATCTATCAATAAAATTGTTTATATTGAATTTATATGATATATAATTAATAATATTATTATAAATAAAATATTATATTTACATTTACAAAAACTTTAAATATTATTATATTTTCAAAGGTTATAACATAGGAAAATAAGAAAAAATTATAATTTTTTATTATTATTTTATTGTTTAAATAAAACCTATAAACCAGTAAATGCCTAAAAACATAAATCGCTAAATTTTCAAATGACAAAACATATAAATACTTAAACCATTAAACTGTTATACAGTAATAATAAATCATAAATCTCATTTTAAATTTTATTCAGTATAATTTTAAATTTTTATTTTAAATATCTATCGGTTTATTTTTATAGAAATATTAATTACAAAATAAATTATTAGTGAGTAATATCTAATTTAAATTAAACCGGTACCCCTAAATAATAAATAATAAATCTCATTTTTTTTCATTATAATTTTAAATATTCATTTTAATTATTTATTTGTTTATTTTTATAAATATATAATTACACAATAAATTATGAGTTATACAAATATAATTTATATAAAATATTTTACATCAAAAAAATATACATAAACTTTTTAAAAGAAAAAAAAATTCAAAACAAAAAATTATTATATAGTAATATATTTTGCTTTGCTTCTGAATCATTTTAGGTTTTGTAATTATATTTTAATTGATATCTATCTTATTAATAATAGATTATTAATTTATTTTTAGATCATTATTAGAATATTTATCTATAAAATTGTTTATATTGAATTTATATGATATATAAATATAATGATTATTATAACTAAAGATTGTATTCACTTAAGAAAATAAATATAATATTTATTGTATTTTAAAGGATATTACCTTTGAAAATATCAAAAAATAACAAAAATAAATTTTTGGTTATTTTATTTTTTAAATAAAACATATAAACCACTAAATGCATATATAGGTAAATGTATAAACTCCTTAATACATAAACCATTAAACCGCTATATACTACTTAATAATAAATAAATCTAATTTTTATTTTATTTATTATAATTTTAAATATTGATTTTAATTATTTATTAGTTTATTTTTATAAAATATTTATTAAAAAATAAATTATGAGTGTGACAAATATAATTTAAATAATTTATTTTTAATCAAAAAAATATATATACGCTTATAAAAGAAGTAAAAATTTAAAAATTATTATACAGTAATATATTATAGATTAATCTTGAATCGACTTGGGTATTGTATATTTTTTTAATTAATATCTATCTTATTATTAATAGTTTATTAATTTAATTTGTGATCATTATTATATTATCTATCAATAAAATTGTTTATATTGAATTTATATGATATATAATTATTAATATAAAAATAACTAAATATTGTATTCACATTAAAAAAAATTTTAAAAATTATTATTTTTCAAAGGTTATAACCTATGAAAATGAAAAAAAAAAAGTACAAATTTTTTTTGTTATTTTATTGTTTAAATAAAACCCCTAAACCACTAAATTCCTAAAAACATAAATTGCTAAACTCCTAAATGACAAACCTCTAAATACTTAAACTATTAAATAGGTGTACATTAAAAAAAAATTTAAATCTCAATTTAATTTTTATTAAGTATAATTTTAAATTTTTATTTTAATTATTTATCAATTTATTTTTATAGAAATATTAATTACAAAATAAATTATTAATGAGATAGATATAATATAAATAATTTATTTTTCATCAAAAAAAATATATCCTTATAAAAAGAGGAAAAATTTTAAAAGCAATAATTTATTATTTAGTAATATATTCTTATTTTGATTTTCAATTATTTAATATTTTTTAATTATATTTTAATTTATATCATTCTTATTAATAATAGTTTATTAATTTTTTATTGATCATTTTTATAATATCTATTAATAAAATTATTTATATTGAGTTTACATTATATATAATTTTTAAGATTATTATTACTGAAAATTAAATTCACATTTTAAAAAAATTAAAAATTATTATAATTTCAAAGGTTATAACCTTCAAAAATTAAAAAAAAAATCAAAAAATTAATTTTTTATTTTTTCATTCTTTAAATAAAAACTATAAATCACTAAAGGCCTAAACACTTAAATCACTAAACCCCAAAACACCTAAATACTTAAACCATTAAACTAGTTTATCCTAAATAATAAAAAATAAATCTCTATTTTATTTGTATTCATTATAGTTTTAAATATTCATTTTAATTATTTACTAATATATTTTACTTTGATTTTGAATAAATTTACGTTTTGCAAATATATTTTAAATCATATCTCTCTTATTAATAATAGTTTATTAATTTATTTTTTGATCATTAATATAATATCTATCAATATAATTGTTTATATTGAATTTACATGATATATAATTATTAAGATTATCATAATTAAATATAGTATGCACATATAAAAAAAATATAAATTATGAATGCAATACTTAGTTATATAATCTTAATAATTATATTTGATGTAAATTCAATATAAAAAATTTTATTAATATATATTATTTTGATGATCAAAAGATAAATTAATAAACTATTATTAATAAGATAGATATTAATTAAAATATATTTGCAGAACCCAAAATAATTTAAAATCAAAGTAAATTATATTACTTAATAAAATTTTAAATTTTTGAAATTTTGTTTATTTTTATAAGCTTATATTTTTTTTCATAAAAAAAATATATTTAAATTATATGTCTCACTCATTATTTATTTTGTAATTAATATTTCTAAAAAAATAAACTAAAAAATAATTAAAATGGATATTTGAAATTATAATGAATACAAATAAAAATGAGATTTATTATTTATTAATTAGGTTATATAGGTTTAATGGTTTAAGTATTTAGGGGTTTTTGGGGTTTAGGAGTCTAGAGATTTAAATGTTTTGGCATTTAGTGGTTTAAAAGTTTTATTTAAATAATAAAATAATACAAAAATTATTTTTGTGATTTTTTATCATTTTTGAAGGTTATAAACTTTGAAAATATAATAATTTTTAAATTTTTTTCGAATGTAAATTTATATTTAGTTATAATAATCTATATAATTATAAGACGTTTAAATTCAATATAAGTAATTTTATTGTTTTATATTATAAAATTGATCAAATAATAAATTAATAAACTATTCTTAATAAGATTGATAGTAATTAAAATATAATTGCAAACCCTTTATATAATGATTTAAAATCAAAGTAAAATATATTACTAAATAATAATTTTTTGTTTTTAAATTTTTACTTCTTTTTATATGCTTATATTTTTTTTTGATTAAAAATAAATTATTAAAATTATAGTTGTCTCGCTCATTATTTATTTTGTAATTAATATTTCTATAAAAAATAAACTTATATATAATTAAAATGTATTTAAAATTATAATGAATACAAATTAAAATGAGATTTATGATTTATTATATGTGGTATACTAGTTTAATGGTTTGATTATTTAGGAGTTTTGTCATTTAGGAGTTTATCAATTTATGTTTATAGGTATTTATTGGTTTATAGATTTAATTTATATAATAAAAATAAAATTTTTTTTTAGATTTTTTTTTTAGATTTTCAAAGGTTATAACCTTTGAAAATAAAATAATTTTTAAAATCTTTTGAAATGTGAATACCATGTATAATTATATTAATATTATTAATTATTTATCATATAAATTCAATATAAATAATTTTAATGATAGATATTATAATAATGATCAAAAATTAAATTAATAAACTATTATTAATAATATAAATATTAATTAAAATATATTTACATAAGACAAAATGATTCAAAAACAAATAAAAATATATTACTAAATAATAATATTTAATTTTTAAAATTTTCCATCTTTTTATAAGCTTATATTTTTTTATGATTAAAAAATAAATTATTTAAATAATATCTGTCTCACTCTAAATTTATTTCGTAATTAATTTTTCCAAAAAATTAAAATATAAATAATTAAAATGAATATTAAAAATTATAATAAATAGAAATAAAAATAAGATTTATTAATTATTAAGTAGTATACAGTTGTTATAATGTTTATGTATTTAGGAGTTTCGGGTTTTATGAGCTACTAATTTAAGTAAACATTTAGTGGTCTATAAGTTTTATTTAAAAAAGAAATAACAAAAAATTTATTTTTTGTATTCTCTCATTTTGTAAGATTATAACCATTGAAAATATAATAATATTTAAAATTTTTTGAAATGTGAATACAATATTTAGTTATAATAATATTAATAATTATATATCATATAAATTCAAAATAAACAATTTTATTGATAGATAATATAATAATCATCAAAATTTAAATTAATAATCTATTAATAAAAAGATTGATATTAATTAAAAAATATTTACAAAACCCAAATTGATTCAAAATTAAAGTAAAATATATTACTAGATAATAATTTTTAATTTTTAAATTTTAAATTTTTACTTATTTTATAAGCATATATTTTTTTTGATTAAAAATAAATTAATTAAAATATATATGTCGCCCTCATAATTTAATTTGTAATAAATATTTCTATAAAAACAAACTAATAAATAATTAAAATGAATATTTAAAATTATAAGAAATAGAAATAAAAATTAGATTTATTAATTATTAAGTAGTATATAGCAGTTTAATGGATTATGTATTTAGGCATTATGATGTTTAGGTGTTTACTAATTTAACTATGTATGCATTTAGTGGTTTATAGATTTTATTAAAAAAATAAAATAATAGAAAATTTATTTTTAATATTTTTTAATCTTTTCAAAGGTTATAACCTTTGAAAATATAATAATTTTTAATTTTTTTTAAAATGTGAATACAATATTTAGTTATAATAATCATTATATTTATATATCATATAAATTCAATATAAACAATTTTATTGATAAATATTCTAATAATGATCAAATAATAAATAAATAATCTATTATTAATAAGATAAATATAAATTAAAATATAATTACAAAACCTAAAATGATTCAAAAGAAAAACAAAATATATTACTATATAATAATTTTTTGATTTGAAATTTTTTTTTCTTTTAAAAAGTATATCAATAATTTTTTGATGAAAAATAATTTATATAAATTATATTTGTCTAACTCAATATATTTTGTAATTAATATTTATATATAAAAAAACAAATAAATAATTAAAATGAATATTTACAAATATAATGAAAAAAATGAGATTTATTATATATTATTTATGGATACCGGTTTAATTTAAATTAGATCTGCCTCACTAATAATTTATTTTGTAATTTATATTTCTATAAAATAAATTGATAAATAATTAAAATAAAAATTTAAAATTATAATGAATAAAAATTTAAATGAGATTTATGATTTATTATTAATGTATACCAGTTTAATGATTTAAGTATTTAGAGGTTTTGTCGTTAGAAGTTTAGTGATTTATGTTTTTAGGCTTTTAGTGGTTTATAGGTTTTATTTAAAAAAATAAAATAACAAAAAAAATTTATATAATTTTTTATCATTTTCATAGGTTTTAACATTTTAAAATATAATAATATATAATTTTTTTTGAAATTTTAATACAATATTTTGTTATAATAATATTAATAATTATATATCATATAAATTTAATATATACAATTTTATTGATAGATAATATAATAATGATCAAAAATTAAATTAATAAACTACTAATAAAAAGATAGGTATTAATTAAAAAATATTTACAAAACCCAAATTGATTCAAAATTAAAGTAATTTATATTACTTGATAATAATTTTTAATTCTTAAATTTATACTTCTTTTATAAGCGGATATTTTTATTAGATAAATAATATATTATTTAAATTATATTTGTCCCACTCATAATTTATTTTGTAATAAATATTTCTATAAAATAAATTGATAAATAATTAAAATAAAAATTTAAAATTATAATGAATAAAAATTTAAATGAGATTTATGATTTATTATTAATGTATACCAGTTTAATGATTTAAGTGTTTAGAGGTTTTGTCGTTATAAGTTTAGTGATTTATGTTTTTAGGCTTTTAGTGGTTTATAAGTTTTATTTTAAAAAATAAAATAACAAAAAAATTTATATAATTTTTTATCATTTTCATAGGTTTTAACATTTTAAAATATAATAATATATAAATTTTTTGAAATTTTAATACAATATTTTGTTATAATAATATTAATAATTATATATCATATAAATTTAATATATACAATTTTATTGATAGTTAATATAATAATGATCAAAAATTAAATTAATAAACTACTAATAAAAAGATAGGTATTAATTAAAAAATATTTACAAAACCCAAATTGATTCAAAATTAAAGTAACTTATATTACTTGATAATAATTTTTAATTCTTAAATTTATACATCTTTTATAAGAGGATATTTTTATTAGATAAATAATATATTATTTAAATTATATTTGTCACACTCATAATTTATTTTGTAATAAATATTTCTAAATAAATACACTAATAAATAATTAAAATGAATAATTTAAAATATAATAAATAGCAATAAAAAATAGATTTATTAATTATTAAGTAGTATTTAGCGGTTTAATGGTTCATGTATTTAGGCATTACGGGGTTTTGGAGTTTACTGATTTAACTTTATATGCACCCAGTAGGGCTGCTCATGGGACTCGGAGATTCCTGACCCGACCCGAAGTCTTGTCCCGAAAGAATCAGGAGTGAGAAAAATCCGTTGACTTTGACTTTGCCCGTCCCATTCTGGCACGTATTTTTTTTTTCGGGACAGTTTCGGATCTTAAGCAATATCCATCCCGAGAACCGTCCCATCCTAAAAAAGTGATACTAGAAACAAGAATATATATATATATAACATGAAGATGCCACCAATTCCGCTATTGCCCATCCAATTCCAACGCACCTATTGCTGTTCCGATGAGTGCCACGCCAC
This sequence comes from Sapria himalayana, assembly GCA_029783825.1. NCBI lineage: Eukaryota > Viridiplantae > Streptophyta > Magnoliopsida > Malpighiales > Rafflesiaceae > Sapria > Sapria himalayana. The sequence continues at coordinate 354,505 of JAREIK010003135.1, read as the reverse complement.
CTCACGCCATTCTAGCAGTGTTCAGTTAGGTCCAGCCCTTGTCCATCGCACTTCTGATTGCCCCCACCATGTCTCAGATGCCACCAGCCTTTTGGTTTGTTTTTCTGACGAGAATTGAGTGATTAATTATTATTATTACGTCTCTTAGTCAGTTTTGTTGAGTATTGGTTGTGGTGTTGTGGTTGGGCTGAATGAGTGGGCTGAATGTGTTACAGTCATTTTGTAGACCTTGCTTGTTTGAAATATTTATATGTATTTATGCTTAACATATCATATTAATTAATAGCAATGCAGATGGCACAATCCACCGGTAAATGAAAAATACAATAAATTAAAGATGATCACATCTCAAATGATCAAAGTACTGGTAAATCCAATCATAATTTTTTCACGAACCCTCCTATTGTTACGGTAGGTTCTTCAATTCCAATTGTAAAAGAAAGACAAAGTACATGTGAACCTCAAGCTCATAAAAAGTATAAGTCTGCTATTTGGGAAACTTATGAGATATTAGTTGATTCAGAGGGAAATGAATCTGGTAGGACAGCTTGTATATGGTGTAGGAAAGAAAAATTGGCAAAAAGTGATCAAGGTACTTCGGGTTTATGGAAATACTTGAGAGAGACTTGTAGGAAATTTCCACACAAAAAAGAATTAATAGAAGCTCACAAAGGTGAAGACAAGTCACAATCTTTGTTGAGTTTCACTAAAGGTACTAGTTCAGAGGATAACAAATTAACTTGTTGGCAATTTGATCAACAACTAGTTAGGGAGGCTTTGGTGAAAATGATTATAAAAGATGAATTACCTTTTTGTTTTGTTGAGTGGGATGAGTTTAAAGAGTTTTGTGAAGTTAGTATGCCTCAATTTAAAATTCTATCTAGGCACTCTGTGTTGAGGGATTATTTTTCTTTGTTTGTGAAGGAAAAAATGAAATTATTTGATTCAATATCATCTCATTGTTGTAGAGTTTCATTGACTAACGACACTTGGACTAGCATTCAAAATTTGTCTTATATATGTTTGACTATTCATATCTTTGATTCTCAATGGAATATGCATAAAAGGCTTTTGAACTTTTGTGTAATTAAAAGTCATTCTGGAGTTAATATTAGAAATGCTATTGAGTTTTGCATGAATGAATGGGGTTTGAGAAAGTTGATGTGCATTACTGTTGACAATGCATAAAATAATGATGTTGCAATTGAACAATTGAAAAAAAGGCTTGTGACGAAAAGTATTGTACCTTTGAGAGGCGAGAATTTTCATATGAGATGTGCTCATATCCTAAACTTAATTGTCAGAGATGGCATTGCAGTAGTTGAGGGTGCTATTCAAAAAATTAGAGGTGTGGTGAAATATGTGAGGAGCAGTCCTAAAAGATTAGATATGTTTAAGTTATGTGTTGAATAAGCAAACTTGACATATGGATCTTCATTACAATTAGATTGTCCTACATGATGGTATTCAATTTATTTGATGCTACAAACTGATATAAAATATCAAAAAGAATTTGATAAGTTGGAGGATAAAGACAAAAGGTATTTGATGGTGTTTGGTTCAAAAGTTCCAACTGAGAGAGAGTGAACAAATGCAAAAATTTTGTCTCGTTTCTAGAAAACTTTTTATGAGGTAACTCATAAATTTTCTGGCTCATAATATTTTACCTCTGGTGCTTATTTTCATGAGATTATTCGAATTTTGAAAAAAATTGAGCTTTGTGAAAATACTAGATATGCAATGGTGTCTGAAATGGGTATGAAAATGAGGCATAAATTCAACGGGTACTGGGGTTCTCTTCATCAACAAATATTATGCTTTTTGTAGCAGTAGTGTTGGATCCTAGACATAAGCTCGAATATATCAAGGTTAAGTAAACTTAGCATTATGGAGAGGAATTGGCTAAAAATTTGGTGAAAAATGTTATAAATGCTTTAAATGAGATGATGGATGATTATAAAGATTTAAATGAAGATGAATCAAAAGAAAATGATTTCTCTTCTACGGTGTTGAAGAAAAATGATGATTTCTTTGATGGTAGTGATACAAATAAAAATTTTAAATTTGTGAAATTTGAAATTTTAAAATTTCATGACCCTATATAAATAAAAATTTTTAAAGGTTATAACCTTTGAAAATCAGATAAAATCAAAAAAAAATTTATTATATAAATAAAAACTATAAACCACTAAATGCCTAAGAACATAAATTGCTAAACTCCTAAATGACAAAACCCCTAAATTAACAATCCATTAAACTAGTATACCATATATAATAAATCATAAATCTCAATTTAATTTGTATTCATTATAATTTTAATTATTCATTTTAATTATTTATTAGTTTATTTTTTATAGAAATATTAATTGCAAAATAAATAAAGAGTGAGACATATATAATTTTAATAATTTATTTCTAATCAAAAAATAAATATAAGCTTATAAAAAGAAGTAAAAATTTAAAAACAAAAAATATCATTTAGTAATATATTTTACTTTGATTTTGAATCATTATAGGTTTTGCATTTATATTTTAATTGCTATCAATCTTATTCATAATAGTTTATTAATTTATTTTTTGATCATTATTATAATATATAACAATAAAATTACTTATATTGAATTTAAATGTCTTATAAATAATAAGATTATTATAACTAAATATTATATTTACCTTTGAAAATCACGAAAATACATAAAAATAATTTTTTTGTTATTTCATTGATTAAATAAAACCTATAAACACCTAAATGTGCAAACATTTAAATCAATAAACTTATTAACCCCAAAAACACAAAAAACTTAAATAATTAAATAGGTATACCCTAAATAATAAATCATATATCTCTTTGTATTAGTATTCATTATAATTTTAAATATTCATTTTAATTATTTATCAATTTATTTTTATAAAAATATTAATTACAAAATAAATTATTAGTGACACAAATATAATTTAAATAATTTATTTTTCATCAAAAAAAAATATATGCTTATAAAATGAGGCAAAATATTTAAAATAATAAATTATTATTTAGTAATATATCTTCTTTTGATTTTGAATCATTTTAGATTCTACAATTATATTTTAATTTATATCATTCTTATAAATACTAGTTTATTAATTTATTTATTGATCATTATTATAATATCTATTTATAAAATAATTTATATTTAGTTTACATTATATATAATTATTAAGATTATTATAACTAAATATTTTATTCACATTTAAAAAAATTAAAAATTATTATATTTTCAAATGTTACAACCTTAAAAAATTAAAAAAATTCTAAAAATTAAATTTTTTGTTTTTTAATTCTTTAGATAATAACTATAAATCACGAAAGGTCTAAACACTTTAATCACTAAACTCCTAAACCCAAAAACACCTAAATACTTAAACCATTAAACAGGTATATCTTGAATAATAAATAATAAATCCCAATTTTATTTGTAATCATTATAATTTTAAATAATTATTTTAATTATTTATTAGTTTATTATTTTAGAATTATAAATTACAAAATAAATTATTAGTAAAACAAATTAATTTAAATAATTTATTTATAATAACAAAAATATAAAGTTATAAAAAAAACAAAAATTTAAAAAATTATTATTAAGTAATATATTTTACTTTGATTTTGAATAAATTTAGATTTTGCAAATATATTTTAAATAATATCTATCTTATTAATAATAGTTTATTAAATTTTTTTTATCATTATTATAATATCTAGCAATTTAATTATTTATATTGAATTTAAATGACTTATATTTATTAAGATTATTATAACTAAATATTATATTTACATTTGAAAAAAATTTAAAAATTATTATATTTTCAAAGGTTATAACCTTCAAAAATTAAAAAAATAATAAAAATAAATTTTTTGTTATATCATTGTTTAAATAAAACTTATAACCCACTAAATGCCTAAACACTTAAACCTCTAAACTCCTAAACACAAAAGCCCCTAAATACTTAAACCTTTAAACTCGTAAACCTTAAATATAATTTAAATAATTAATTGAAATATTAATTACGAATAAATTATGAGTGATACAAATATAATTTAAATAATTTATTTTTCATCAAAAAAAAATTAAGCTTATAAAAAGAAGCAAAAACTAAAAAAAATTATTATATAGTAATAAATTTTATTTGGATTTTGAATATTTTTATGTTTTGCAATTATATTTTAATTTATATCTATCATATTAATAATAGCATATTAATTTATTTTTTGATAATTGATATCATATCTATCAATAAAATGTTTATATTTAGTTTATATTATATATAATTATAATGATTATTATTACTAAATATTGTATTAACATTTTTAAAATTTTTAAAATTATTATATTTTCAAAGGTTATAACCTTTGAAAATGTGAAAAATTATCAAAAATAATTTATTTGTTATTTCATTATTTAAATAAAACCTATAAACCACTAAATGCCTAAAAACATAAATCGCTAAAGTTATAAACAAAAAAACCTCTAAATACTTAAAATATTAAACTTGTATACATTAATAATAATTCATAAATCTCATTTTAATTTTTATTCAGTATAATTTTATATTTTTATTTTAATCATTTATCAGTTTATTTTTATTGAAATATTAATTACAAAATAAATTATTAGTGAGACATATCTAATTTAAATTAAACAGGTATACCCAAAATAATAAAGAATAAATCTCAATATTATTTTTATCATTATAATTTTAAATAATCATTTTAATTATTTATTTGTTTATTTTTATATAAATATTAATTAAAATATAAATTATGAGTTAGACAAATATAATTTATATAAATTAATTTTCATCACAAAAATATGGATAAACTTTTTAAAAGAAAAAAAAATTTCAAAACAACAAATAATTATATAGTAATATATTTTGATTTCTTCTAAATCATTTTAGGTTTTTTTATTATATATTAATTGATATCTATCTTATTAATAAAAGATTATTAATTTATTTTTTGATCATTATTAGAATAATTATAGAAATATAATTTAAATAATTTATATTAATATTAATTACAAAATAAATTATGAGTGACAAATATAATTTAATTAATATATTTTTAAACAAAAAAAAATATAAGCTTCTAAAATGATGCAAAAACTAAAAAATAAAATTATTATTCAGTAATAAATTTTACTTTGATTTTGAATCATTTTAGGTTTTTTAATTATATTTTAATTTATATCTATCATATTAATAATAGTTTATTAATTTATTTTTTGATAATTGATATAATATTTATCGATAAAATAATTTATATTTAGTTTATATTATATATAGTTATAATATTTATTATTACTAAATATTGTATTCACATTTTTAAAAAATTTTAAAATTATTATATTTTCAAATGTTATAACCTTTGAACATGTGAAAAAACAAAAAAAAATATTTTATTATTATTTCATTGTTTAAATAAAACCTATAAATCACTAAATGCCTAAACACTTAAATCACTAAACTATAAAATCCCGAACCCCTATATAGATAATCGTTTAAACGGGTTGACCCTAAATAATAATTAATAAATCTAATTTTTATTTATTTTCATTATAATTAAAAAAATTCATTTTGATTGTTTAGTTATTTATTTATATATATATATTAATTATAAAATAAATTATGAGTTAAAAAATAATTTATAAAAATTATTTTTCATCAAAAAATAGATAAGCTTATAAAAAGAATAAAAATTTAAAAACAAATAATTATTATTAAGTAATATATTTTGCTTTGCTTTTGAATCATTTTAGGTATTGATATTATATTTTAAGTAATATCAATCTTATTCATAATAGATTTTTAATTTATTTTTTGATAATTATTAGAATATCTATCAATAAAATTGTTTCTATTGAATTTATATGATATATAATTATTATGATTATTATAAATAAATATTGTACTCACTTTTGAAAAAAATTTAAAAATTATTATATTTTCAAAAGTTATAACCTTAAAAAATGAGAAAAAATAATAAAAATAAAGTTTTTGTGATTTCATTTTTTAAATAAAACATATAGATCATTAAATGATTACTTACTTAAATCAGTAAGCTCATAAACCCCGAAACCCCTAAATACATAAACCTTTTAATAGCTATATTCTACTTATTAAATAATAAATCTCATTTATATTTCTATTTATTATAATTTTATATATTCATTTTAATTATTTATAGTTTAATTTTTTAGAAAAATTAATTCAAATTAATTTCGAATGAGACAAATAATATTTAAAAAAGTTATATTTAATCAAATAAAAAATATAAGCTTAAAATAAGAAGAAAAAATTTAAAAATTAAATATTATTATTTAGTAATATATTTTGATTTGATTTTGAATCATTTTGTGTTATGTAAATATATTTTAATTAATATTTAGATTTTTAATAATAGTTTGTTAATTTAATTTTTGATCATTATTATAATATCTATCATTAAAATTGTTTCTATTTAATTTATATGAAATATAATTAGTAAGATTAATATAATTATACATGGTATTCACATTTCAAAAAATTTTAAAAATTATTTTCTTTTCAAAGATTATAACCTTTGAAAATCTATAAAAAATCAAAAAAAAATTTTATATTTTTTTATATAAATAAAACCTATAAACCACTAAATGCCTAAAAACATAAATTGCTAAACTTCTAAACGACAAAACCCCTAAATAATTTAACCATTAAACTGGTATACTATATATAATAAATAATAAATCTCATTTTTATTAGTATTCATTATGATTATAAACATACATTTTAATTATTTATTAGTTTATTTTTATAGAAAAATAAATTAACAAATAAATTATTAGTGAGACAAATATAATTAAAAAATTTATTTTTCATCAAAAAATATATATGCATATAAATGGATACAAAAATTTAAAAATTTAAAATTAATATTTAGTAAAATATTTCACTTTGATTTTGAATCATTTTAGGTTTTGCAAATATATTTTAAACAATATTTATCTTATTAATAATTGTTTATTATTTTTTTATGATCATTATTATAATATATACCAATAAAATAATTTATATTGAATTTATAAGATATTTAATTATTATGATTATTAACTTCATATTGTATTCACTTTTCAAAAAAAAATTATAAATTATTATTTTTTCAAAGGTTATAACATTCAAAAATCAGAAAAAATAACAAAAATACTTTTTTTTATTTTATTTTTTAAATAAAATCTATAAACCACTAAATGACTAAATACTAAAATGACTAAACTCCTAATCCCTGAAGCTCATAAATATCATTTTAATTTTTATTCAGTATAATTTTGAATTTTAATTTTAATTAATTTTCAGTTTATTTTTATAGAAATATTAAATACAAAATAAATTATTAGTGAGACAGATCTAATTTAAATTAGACCGGTATACCCTAAATAAGAAATAATAAATCTCATTTTTTTAATTATAATTTTAAATATTCATTTTAATTATTTATTTGTTTATTTTTATATAAATATTAATTACAAAATAATTAATGAGTTACACAAATATAATTTATATAAATTATTTTTTATCAAAAAATTTAGATAAACTTTTTAAAAGATAAAAAAATTTTCAAAACAAAAAATTATTGTATAGTAATATATTTTGCTTTGCTTCTGAATCATTTTATGTTTTGTAAATATATTTTAATTGATAACTATCTTATTAATAATAGATTATTAAGTTGTTTTTTTATCATTTTTAGAATATTTATTAATAAAAATGTTTATATTGAATTTATATGATATATAAATATAATGATTATTATAACTAAATATTGTATTCACTTTTGAAAAAAATTTTATAATTATTAATATTTTCAAAGGTTATAACCTTTGAAAATGTGAAAAAATAAAAAAAAATATTTTTCCTTGTTATTCTATTGTTTAAATAAAACCTATACACCATGAAAATCCTAAGCATTTAAATAACTATCCTACAAAATCCCGATACCCCTATATAGATAATCCTTTAAATCGGTAAACCCTAAATAATAATTAATAAATTTCATTTTTATTTGTTTGCATTATAATTTGAATCATTTTAGGTTTTGATATTATATTTTAAGTAATATGAATATTATTCATTATAGATTTTTAATTTATTTTTTGATAATTATTAGAATTTCTATCAACAAAATTGTTTATATTGAATTTATATAATATATAATTATTATGATTATTATAAATGAATATTGTATTCACTTTTGCAAAAAAAATTAAAAATTATTATATTTTCAAAGGTTATAATCTGAAAAAATGAGAAAAAATAATAAAAATAAATTTTTAGTTATTTTATTTTTTAAATAAAACATATAGACCATTAAATGATTACTTACTTAAATTAGTAAGCTCATAAACCTCGAAACCCCTAAATACATAAACATTTTAACATCTATATACTACTTAATAAAAAATAAATCTCTTTTTTATTTCTATTTATTATAATTTTAAATATTCATTTTTATTATTTATAGTTTAATTATTTAGTAAAATTAATTACAGAATAAATTTCGAGTAAGACAAATATTATTTAAATAATATATTTTTAAACAAAAAAAATATAAGCTTATAAAAAGAAGTACAATTTTAAAAATTATATATTATTATTTAGTAATATATTTTGATTTGATTTTGAATCATTTTGTGTTATGTAAATATATTTTAATTAATATTTATATTTTTAATAATAGTTTATTAATTTAATTTTTGATCATTATTATAATATCTATCATTAAAATTGTTTATATGAATTTATATGATATATAATTTGTAAGATTAATATAATTATACATAGTATTCACATTTCAAAAAATTTTAAAAATTATTTTATTTTTAAAGGTTATAACCTTTGAAAATCAGAAAAAATCTAAAAAAAAATTTGTTATTTTTATTATATAAAAAAACCTATAAACCACTAAATACCTAAAAACATAAATTGATAAACTCCTAAACGAAAAAACTCCTAAATAATCAAACCATTAAACCGCTATACCACATATAATAAATCATAAATCTCATTTTAATTTGTATTCATTATAATTTTAAATATTAATTTTAATTATTTATTAGTTTATTTTTTATAGAAATATGAATTACAAAATAAATAATGAGAGAGACAACTATAATTTTAATAATTTATTTTTAATCAAAAAAATATATAAGCATATAAAAGAAGTAAAAATTTAAAAACAAAAAATTATTATTTAGTAATATATTTTACTTTGATTTTGAATCATTATATATAGGTTTTGCAATTATATTTTAATTGCTATCAATCTTATTAAGAATAGTTTATTAATTTATTATATGATCAATTTTATAATATCTAACAATAAAATTACTTATATTGAATTTAAATGTCTTATAATTATTAAGATTATTATAACTAAATATTATATTTACATTTGAAAAAAATTTAAAAATTATTATATTTTCAAAGGTTATAACCTTTAAAAATGATAAAAAATCACAAAAATAATTTTTTTATTATTTTATTATTTAAAGAAAACTTATAAACCACTATATGCCTAAACATTTAAATCTCTAGACTCCTAAACCCCAAAACCCCCTAAATACTTAAACCATTAAACCTATATAACCTAAATAATAAATAATAAATCTCATTTTTTTGTTTTCAATATAATTTTAAATATTCATTTTAATTTTTTTTAGTTTATTTTTATAGAAATATTAATTACAAAATAAATAATGAGTGAGACATATATAATTTAAATAAATTATTTTTTATGAAAAAAAATATAAGCTTATAAAAATAAACAAAATTTCAAAATTTTAAAATTTTATTTAGTAATATAATTTACTTTGATTTTTAATTATTTTGGGTTCTGCAAATATATTTTAATTAATATCTATCTTATTAATAATAGTTTATTAATTTATTTTTCGATCATCATAATAATATATATTAATAAAATTTTTTATATTAAATTTATATCAAATATAATTATTAAGATTATTATAACTAAGTATTGTATTCATATTTTAGAAAGATTAAACAAATTATTATATTTTCAAAGGTTATAACCTTTAAAAATCACGAAAATTCATAAAAATAAATTTTTTGTTATTTCATTGATTAAATAAAACCTATAAACACCTAAATGTGCAAACATATAAATCAATAAACTCCTTAACCCGAAAACCACAAAAAATTAAACCATTAAATTGGTATACCCTAAATAATAAATCATAAATATCTTTTTATTAGTATTCATTATAATTTTAAATATTCATTTTAATTATTTATCAATTTATTTTTATAGAAATATTTATTACAAAATAAATTATTAGTGGGACAGATATAATTTAAATTAGACTGGTATACCCAAAATAATAAAGAATAAATCTCAATATTTTTTTTCATTATAATTTTAAATATTTATTTTAATTATTTATTTGTTTATTTTTATATAAATATTAATCAAAAAATAAATTATGCATTAGACAAATATAATTTATATAAATTAATTTTTATCAAAAAAATATGGATAAACTTTTTAAAAGAAAGAAAAATTTCAAAACAACAAATTATTATATAGTAATATATTTTGCTTTTCTTCTGAATCATTTTAGTTTTTGTAATTATATTTTAATTGATATCTATCTTATTAATAAAATATTATTAATTTATTTTTTGATCATTATTAGAATATTTATCAATAAAATTGTTTATATTGAATTTATATGATATATAAATATAATGATTATTATAATTAAATATTGTATTCACATTTAAAAAAATTAAAAATTATTATATTTTCAAAGTTATAACCTTTGAAAATATCAAAAAATAATAAAAATAAATTTTTTATTATTTTATTTTTTTAATAAAACCAATTAACCACTAAATGCATGCACAGTTAAAAATCAGTAAACTCCTAACCCTCATAATGCATAAATACATAAACCATTAAAAATTTAAAAATTAAAAATTTTAATCCAGTAATATATTTTACTTTAATTTTGAATCAATTTGAGTTTTGTAAATATTTTTTAATTAATATCAATCTTTCTATTAATAGTTTATTAATTTAAATTTTGATCATTATTATATTATCTATCAATAAAATGTTTATATTGAATTTATATGATATATAATTATTAATATTATTATAACTAAATATGGTATTCACTTTTCAAAAAATTGTAAATATTATTATATTTTCAATGGTTATAACCTATGAAAATGATAACAAATTATAGAAATTTTTTTTGTTATTTTAATTTTTTTATATAAAACCTATAAACCACTAAATGCCTAAAAACATAAATTGCAAACTCTTAAACGACAAAACCTTTAAATACTTAAACTATTAAACATGTGTATATTAATAAAAAATCATAAAACTCAATTTAATTTTTATTAAGTATAATTTTAAATTTTTTTTGAATTATTTATCAGTTTATTTTTATAGAAATATTAATTACAAAATAAATTATTATTGAGACAGATCTAATTTAAATAATTTATTTATCATTAAAAAAATATATATCCATATAAATGGAGGCAAAATTTTAAAAACAAAAATTTATTTTTTAGTAATATATTTTATTTTTATTTTGAATCATTTTAGATTTTGCGATTTTATTTTAATTTATATCATTCTTATTAATAATAGTTTATTAATTTTTTTATTGATCATTATGTATATATCTATTAATAAAATTATTTATATTGAGTTTACATTATATATAATTATTAAGATTATTATTACTGAATATTATATTCACATTTAAAAAAAATTTAAAATTATTATAATTTCAAAGGTTATAACCTTCAAAAATTAAAAAAATCAAAAGATTAAATTTTTTATTTTTTTATTCTTTAAATAAAAACTATAAATCACTAAAGGCCTAAACACTTAAATCACTAAACCCCAAAATACCTAAATACTTAAACCATTAAAAACAAAAAATTATTATATAGTAATATATTTAATTAGTTTCTGAATCATTTTAGGTTTTTTAATTATATTTTAATTGATATCTAACTAATTAATAATAGATTATTGATTTATTTTTTGATCATTATTAGAATATTTATCAATAAAAATATTTTTATGATATATAGATTTAATAATTATTATAACTAAATATTGTATTCACTTTTGAAAACAATTTTAAAATTATTATATTTTCAAAGATTATAACCTTTGAACATGTGAAAAAACAAAAAATATATATATTTTTTTATTATTTCATTGTTTAAATAAAACCTATAAATCACTAAATGCCTAAACACTTAAATCACTAAACTACAAAATCCCAATACCCCTATATAGATAATCGTTTAAAAGGGCATACTCTAAATAATAATTAATAAATCTCATTTTTATTTGTTTTAATTATAATTTAAAAAATTTATTTTGATTGTTTAGTTTTTTATTTATATATATATATTAATTATAAAAAAAATTATGAGTTAAAAATATAATTTATAAAAATTATTTTTCATCAAAAAATAGATAGGCTTATAAAAGGAATAAAAATTTAAAAACAAATAATTATTATTAAGTAATATATTTTGCTTTGCTTTTGAATCATTTTAGGTTTTGATATTATATTTTAAGTAATATCAATCTTATTCATAATAGATTTTTAATTTATTTTTTTATAATTATTAGAATATCTATCAATAAAATTGTTTATATTGAATTTATATGATATATAATTATTATGATTATTATAAATAAATATTGTATTCACTTATGAAAAAATTTTAAAAATTATTATATTTTTAAAGGTTTTAATCTTAAAAATGACAAAGAATACAAAAAATAAATTTTTTGTTAGCTCTTTTTTAAATAAAACTAATAGACCACTAAATGTTTACTTACTTAAATTAGTAGCTCATAAAACCCGAAACCCCTAAATACATAAACCTTATAACAGCTGTATACTACTTAATAAATAATAATTCTCATTTTTATTTTTATTTATTATAATTTTAAATATTCATTTTAATTATTTATATTTCAATTTTTAGAAAAATTAATTACAAAATAAATTTCGAGTGAGACACATATTATTTAAATAATTTATTAATAATCATAAAAAAATATAAGCTTATAAAAAGATTGAAAATTTAAAAATTAAATATTATTATTTAGTAATATATTTTTATTTGATTTTGAATCATTTTGTGTTATGTAAATATATTTTAATTAATATTTATATTATTAATAATAGTTTATTAGTTTAATTTCTGATCATTATTATAATATCTATCTTTAAAATTATTTATATTGAATTTATATGAGATATAATTAGTAAGATATTATTTATTCAAAATATATTTGCAAAATAAGATATATTTGTAATTTATATTACTTAAAATATATTACTTAATAAGATAGATATTATTTAAAATATATTTGCAAAATCTAAATTTATTCAAAATCAAAGTAAAATATATTACTTAATAATAATTTTTTTTAATGTTTTGCTTTTTTTATAACTTTATATTTTTATTATTATAAATAAATTTTTTAAATTAATTTGACTTCCTCATAATTTATTTTGTAATTTATAATTCTATAATAATAAACTAATAAATAATTAAAATAATTTTTTAAAATTATAATGAATACAAATAAAATTGAGATTTATTATTTATTATTCAGGATATACTTGTTTAATTGTTTAAGTATTTAGGTGTTTTTGGGTTTAGGAGTTTAGTGATTTAAGTATTTAGGCCTTTAGTGATTTATAGTTAATATCTAAAGAATTAAAAAACAAAAAATTTAATTTTTTTAATTTTTTTAATTTTTGAATGTTGTAACCTTTGAAAGTATAAAAATTTTTAATTTTTTTAAATATGAATATAATATTTAGTTATAATAATCTTAATAATTATATATAATGTAAACTAAATATAAATTAATAGATATTATAATAATGATCAATAAATTAATTAATAAACTAGTATTAATAAGAATGATATAAATAAAAATATAATTGTAGAATCTAAAATGATTCAAAATCAAAATAAGATGTGTCACTAAATAATAATTTTTTATTTTAAAAATTTTGCATCATTTTATAAGCATATATTTTTTTTTGATGAAAAATAAATTATTTAAATTATATCTATCTCACTAGTAATTTATTTTGTAATTAATATTTCTATAAAAATAAATTAATAATGCATTTTTATATATTTGATTGAATTATATAATGCGTGCCCTAGTTATTTATATGGATTTTTATAAAATAAATATAATGTGTGCCCTAGTTATTTATAAAAATAATCACTAGTAATTTATTTTGATTGTTTAGTAATAATGGATGCCCTAAGACTATATATATGAAAATAAATAATTGAGATCGCCTATATATTGTGTGCTTTAATCATAAAAGTAAAATAACAAAAAAAAAACTAATGAAATTATATCACTCTTTAAAATTGGTGCATAAATATTTATAATAGAAAGTTTAGAGAGAAGAGAAGTAAGCTGATGTCTATTTAAAATATTGATAAATATGTCAACAAGCAGATCTCCAATAGAAATATAGACCATTACTATGATTCCATTGTGAATTTTTTATTTGAGAAAGAAGCAATCAAGCTCTATGTATTTGGTCCATTCATAGAATATTGGATCGGATGCTACATATCTCACACTCTCACTACCTGACTATCATAGTAGAGAATAATATGAGAATTAACTAAAAACCTGATCTCATCAAATAGATGTCTAATCCAAAAAAGTTTACATGTTACTTTATACTTTGACTATCTTCCAATACTATACTTTGATTACGTTCCAGAAAAATATAAAATATATAATGGATCTCCTCTTTGCATAAGCTAGTGTCCAACTAGCATATGAATATCTAACCAACTGAATTTGTCAATTATCAATAAATGAAATACTAAATCATAGAATTTTTTTATATATCTAACTATGCAAATAACTACATCAATGTGATAAGTCTCTCATGAATAATTTAGGAAATAATTAACTATATTCACTACATAAATTATATATGATCTAGTAATAGTCAGATAGTTAATATTTTATATAATATTTTTACATGTAGCCGAGTCAACTATTGAGCCCATATCAATAACAAATCAATATTTGGCTCAATAGACATCTATTGAAGTATAACTCAAAAAATCAAAATTTGAGAGATTATCCAAAACATATATCACATGTGACAACCCAATACCCTTATTGTCATAAATCACTTCAATTTCAAGAATGTATTTGAGGTTTTCAAGATTCTCAATTTGAAATATATTAAAGGTACTTTTTGAATTGAGTGATTCCTAATTCATTATCTCACAAAATTAGAATATTATTCATATATACAACCAATAAAATAAAATTTTCATCTAAACTATTATTAAAAAAATATCAATGTACAACACACTTATGTAAATCATATGAGGCAACTATTGCTAAAAATTAGACAAACTGGGTTTGGGGGGCTACTTTAGGATATATAAGGCCTTTTGTAATATATAAACTGAATCTGAATACTCTGCATATACTCAAATTAGGCAATTTCTTTACATATACTTGCTCCTTAAGATTACTATGAAGAAAAAATATTTTTATGTCTAACTGATATATTATCAATTTGTGGAAAGCTATAAGTGAAATGAGTATATGAAATGAGATCATTGTATCAATTGGAGAAAAAAAATATTTTGTTAATTAACTATAAAAATATAAGTAAATTTTATCATAATAAGTCTTGTCTTTAAGCGATATACCTTGTCATCATGATTAATTTTACAATGAATATTGACCTACAATTAATAATAGACATTCTCATAAGTAAGCATAATAAGACTAATACATGTACATACAATAGATTTAGTCTAAGTGGATCTAATAGCCTTTTGTTTAATCTCTGAAACATGAAATATCATTTATAAGTTAAGATGTTGTATTCAAAATCTCTCTTGAGTATGTCTTAGCCACTCATCAAAAGAAATAAGTCACTACTAACTTCCTCCTGCTCTAATCACTCCTATCAACTCTCTCACTACTATTGTGTGAAGAAGTCAAAGTAGTAGTTTACTAATCATTGCAATATCACTATAAATGCTCAAATTTTTATTTGGTAAATTTTTGAGAAAGCTAAAATATCATTTCACTAAGAATTTGGCTCCACAAAATATTGTACCTACTCTTCGAATTAATGCAATTATAGAAAACTATGAATGTGATCATACATACTCCTAAACATAGTCTGGTCAATCAACACACGCATCACTCCATTTTCCTCATAAAGTTATGTTCAAGTCGCATGATGAGTTGTCTAATCTTAATTAATCAGTCCATATATTAACATCTAAGTAATACTATCATATAAGTAAAACATCTCAAATGAGTATATTGATATAATTAAGTTAGAAATTTTCTTTCATGCGTGACAATAACCAAATATACTAGTATTGCATGTGAGGATACCAAAACTTATTATTGATTAATATGATCTCAACATCTCATTGGGTAATTATATCTTGTCCGATGTAATCTTATAAATATAAGGGTCATACGAATTATAAAATTATTATAAGTCCAATGTCAATCACACATGAATTTTGTTGGTAGTTTATGCAATCAATAGTGAATTAACTACTACTTAAATTGAGTAGATAAACTTGAATTTTTGGAGAAATATTTAGACTTTAGGATTGGTTCACTTTTTGTGCATGATAATATTTTTTTAGTATTTATTTAACATTATATTTGTCTCTTGAATAAATAGTAGATTAGTATAACAATTCTCTAATGCCCTCTTGCCATACAAGATGAGTATCATCTTTAGATTATCACAACTAAGAATAATTTTTTCATAAGTATTTCCTTGGTATTTTATTACTAAAGTCATATATTATTTTATTCATGGATTATTTGCATATCTACTTTTTTTAGGTAACATATCAATTATCCTTGATAATTACTTTGAGTATTTACTTTTATTATCAGATCTCTAATATCTTAAAGATATGTGATGATATGATAATAAATACATTTTTACTTTTGATTTCGTAAGGATTATACCCATGATAATTAGCATACGTCTTTTCATGAATCTTACCGATAGAAATCATATAAAAGGAATTAACTCATAGAGTTATCACCACAATACAAATAATTTCTTTTTGTATATGCCCTATGACTTATTTGTCATTGTCTGCCATGACCAACAAATAACTCACAGACTATGTAAAACTTTTGTGCTTAATCCTCATATCACTCAAAATTATTTTTTCTAAAATATATATAATAGATTGGTCGTAAATGTGTTCATGCTACCAACTTTGTAAGTATCATTCTTACAATGACTAAACTTACCTTAATCTTAAATTTGCATACATATATTTATCTCTTGTATTAAGTTTAGAAGGGGTACTACTTCCTTTTTATCATACTGTATGAATATGTATTATGATATATTTGTCACTATCTATAATGGATGACACGAATAAACCTACAATATAGTGAAAATACTAAATTTCAATTTTATATAACATTCATAACTATCAACATTCAAATCATTATATTAACATAAATATAAACCATATTTAATCATGTATTTATCTTATATAATTACATAAACAAATCATACATCTCAATTTAAGGTAAGAATTCGCATGAACACATTTATGACCGATCTATGTTACAAGACATATACCCAATCAAAAATACTTTGTGGTCATCTTGAATTTGCATGTAAGTGCGGATCAGAAGATTCATGCCTAGAGTTTTTAGCATTCTTGGCTTGAAATCCCAAGTCTCAATTCTTTTCTTTTTGCAAAATTTTCTATTGTTGATTATATACTTTGTGGTTCCATGCAACACTTTCATTTGAAAGTCACATTGCTAGTTTGAGGTCATGATTATCTAGTCTCATCAAATTCTTTATGGAGTATTAAAGACATGGAGACAATGAATATCAGGACTCAAGTATTTCCATTTGGAGCAAAATGTCATAGTGATAGTAATGACCACTACTGAGACAAATTCTTTATGAAACTCAAAGTCATGAAATTATAAATGACTATGACTTGATATTTTCTCTATGGAGCAAAATATCATGATACTAGGAATAATAATGACTAATATATTTGTTCTTTAAATATAAAGTTATGATGCTCTGAATAACCATGAATTTAGTGATTTCTCAATGTTACGCAAAGTCATGGTCTTGGAAAGGCTACAACTAGAGTATATGCTCTCTAGAATAAAATGTTATGATAAAAAAAAATAATGCAATGACTCAAAATATATGGTATTTTGGCTCTATATCCAATAGGTCATGATACTTGAAATTATTACTATTAAGTATATCAGTGGTAATTTTGATTGTCACGATGTGAAAATAATAATATGCCCATTATATGCTTTAGAGATAATATGATTATGACTCCAAGAAAATATCATGACCATAAAAGTTAGGGTACAAATTGGAAAGATTGTATTAACTTAATGGTAGAGTCATAACTTATAAAGATTTCCATAATTATATTTATATAGTTCTGAACAATAAAAAAAATATTACAACTACTTACTAAGATAATGGAATGTATACTTAATTTGTGATATGAGAAATATCACGATTCTCCATTTTCTCTCTCCTCAAAGTATATGCTTTATCAAATTGATCAATTCTCTCAAAATAACTAAGATTTCACTAATGTTTATCAAAATTTACTAAAATATATATTTAATGAAATTTCCAATAAATATTCAAATAAATATAAATACAACGATAAATATATACCTATTCACCCAAAAGTTAGTATGTGGAGTGTCGAATAAACTTTAATGCTAAAAGTATTATTTGTCCTCAAGTAATGAATCTTTCTCCATCTTTAAACATATCATAAAGATCATTACAACATATAGAGACACAATTCAAATTCACCAAGGTATTACCATTACTAGGATTGAGTGTCTTGATAGATTCTTTTCTTTGATAAATAGAGTCTTAAATCTTGGAATTGGTTATTTTGTGTATGAATTAGCAATGTACAAGTTTATTCATCAAAATATATAAAATAATTCTTGTGTTATCTTTTTAGCAGTGTTATGTTTAACATCAATAGCTAAACTTTTATTGGATCTACATTTTGGTCATTGATCTCAATCATCTATGCTAGCTTCTCTGTATTATATTTCTCTTCTGCTCATCTTTCAGATTTATCCTATGACATCTAATAATCATTTAGAACTTTTTCTTTGTTGTATTTTTTCATTTATATTGTGACTTTGGAAAAGGCATGATATCATTGTCTATGGTCTCCTTTGGTAATGCCATAACTAATTGTGAAGCCGTGACATATGAAATTTTTCTTTGGATTACATTTGGCATGACTTTGGAAAGAGTCACAATTTTTGTTAACCTTTTGTTAATCTATAGTCATGGCTTTATCTTCTACAATGGCTTTCTTCATTGATTTAATATGTAAAGTTGTAACATCATTAAAAGTTATGATTTTCTTTGTTATGGCCTACTTCATTTTCATATATATTTTGAATGTTTTATCTTTGTTGTTTCTATCTTGTCTTTATCTTTTAATGAATCAACCATCACATATAATAATTTTTTCATTTTCATCTCTCCCTTTGCATCTTCTGAGTAGCTTGACTTGAATATACTAGTTGTCATAACTTTGAAGAATAATGACTTTGTAGTATCTTTTCAACTTCCCTACTTTGTAGTTTATCATGTAAGTTATCATATGTCTTAGATATAATTTTACTCTTCACTCTTTTAGTTTTCTTTTCTCCTTATAGAACTTTATAGTTCTTTTATTTCTATTCTTCTATATTTCTTTAAAATAAATTTGTTTCTTCTTAATAATTTGTCAAACCTCATATTTCCACCATCAAATTTCTCTATCTAAGTAAATATTTCCTTTCGATATACCAAAAATCATTTTAGATATATTTTTATGCAATTTATCATTTCATTTTACAAAATATTTACATCTACATCCCATGTCGAGTTAGATTGGTGATTAGTGATTGATATGTAGTTACTAATTTATATATAGTAGTCAATTATTTTGAGCATCACTAGTTGTTAGGTACTCCACATACCAACTTCTGTTTGGTGAATATGCATATATATATATATATATATTGTTGTGTTTATATTTATTTGAGCATTTATTAGAGAGATTTTATTAAATATATGTTTTGAGTGAATTTGATGAATGCTAGTGAAATACTTTGGATAAAATTGATAGACTTGGAAGAAGTGTCAAACAGGTCATGCCATGCCGACATGACCCATTTTGGGTGGCCCAGTCAAGCCACCAAGGTTGTCGGGCATGACCCAACATGGAAGTCATGTTGTTCCTAACATAGCATGATTGGAATAATTTTGGGTAGACTCATGCCTAATATGATGGGTTGTCTTGAGTTGGGCTGGATCATGCTAGTTTTGTGGGCAACCCAACACCACCACAGGAACATGCACCATCCACCAGCCACCACCCCCACCATACACTAATGACCAATCACGAGCCACCATATAAATAACATAACATTAATGAAGAATAAGCATAAGACTAAAATTATATAAACTATAACTATAAGTGCAGTAAAAAATGAAATACAAATTTCATTTCAAATCAAGCTCTAAGAAATAAACATAAAATAAAAATAATAAATAATAATAATAATAATTAAAAAATACAATCATAAATCATAATCATATTATTTAATGTGAATCATATCATATGATGATAGCAATCATAAAATAAATACAATAACAACAAATAATAATCAATCTCAATGTTAATTAGTATTTATATACAAATCATCATCATTATGTAAGCATCTAATGATATCGCTAGTGGTGGTCTCATTATCCTCCATGTCCCATGAATCATCATTTGCTAGTAACTATTGCACTCTCGCTCTATCATGAATTCTCAATTTTGAATCTTCCCACTCTTTAATGCATACAAGTATTTCAATGATATATGGACATAATGTTGATCTTTTATCTAAAATGATATTAGTTACAATGGAAAAAGTAGACTCTAAATCTTTGATTCAATGTTGGATACTAGAATACTCAGTAGATTCCATCTCATCTTAGATAAAATGGGATAGATAGATATATATAATTTATCTTATAGTAAAATATCAAGTCTCTTATTATTATTATTATGTGATAGGATTGAGTAGTAATTAATATTAAAGTACCGAGATAGATTACTCTTATTTGATGGATTACCTCATTGTTTCTCCCTTGCTAACTAAATGGAAGTCATTATATCTGAATATGATGTCCATGTCCATGCTTGGAGTCTAGCTACGACTACTACTTTACCTAGTATCATAATATGTAAATAATTCAGTCATTTTTTCACGAATAAAACCTTTAGGTTGGTATCCCTGGTTAATGAACATGGATTTGTATGTCAAAATATATTATGTCTCTTCCACCTTAACCCTATGATTCATACAGACAGCTAAACAATAAAGAGATGAAATGGTGGATCAATACTTTAAATACTTGGTTTTCATCTCAATTGTCATGACACTAAATATAAGGTGACATCAAAAATTACTAAACATGCTACTAATATTACACATATACCTGAGCACAATGCAAGTGGTAGGAGAGTACACACACAAACACATGTTTGTTGTGTTATGAAATTTTTTAAGAAATTTCATAAAAGAAATTTCTACATTCTAGTCATAATTATCAATAATAAGTTTGTCACTCTTATTATTGACATAATCGAATATTACATATTTGTATCTAACACATGACTCAAACATCATGTGAGTATAATTCTAATGGTATTTCACATCTATTTAGAATTTATTTTTTAAAACCGGTGGACAAATAAAGTCTACCAACCTACTATTGTCTACTAAACATCATATGATATTTTAGTGAATTTCTTATTTTTTCTAATATGGGGAAACAACTTTATTATCACATGTACTATCAAGTTAATAAATGTGAAACATGCAAATAACATAAAAAATCTCACTTATTGGTTCATCTCTAATGGTCAAAACAAACATATTAATAGCAACTTCATTATTAAATGTATTATCAAATATGATACTAAATATTTTATTATGAATATCTTAATCTCATATATGGAAAAATAATAGCAAAACAATTATTATTATAAGTCATCTTTAATGGTCATAACAAAGATCATTGTCATACACTCATATATGGCAAGACCATCATAAGGATAGATAATTTTTATTATAGGTCATAAGGATGGATAATCATATGCTAAATATTTTCATGTAGAATATATATAATGAGCGATGACACATGCTAATGATGCATCATCCCGACTAATCTAGCTATTATACCTCACAGACACAACTTAATTATATTTTCTAATTTCATTATTTATTAACTATTTTTCTAACTTATAATATTTTATTATGTCATTCACATATGTGTGTACATATGAATCCTATGATAAGAAAACTAGAAGTAAGTCTCCATGATACTGACTATCCTAGGATTCGCTGAAAATCTAATTGGAAAACCTATAATAATAATTATTTTGATCATGCATTCCCTTCCAAAATCATTATGGTATAAGGGGGTCAAAGAAACTGAACTAGATCTAGCTTCAATGTCCCCACCACTTAGTTGGGTTTAACTAAAATATAATGCACCATGTTTTTTGTTATTTTGATTGGTATGTCTCTTTAGGTAGCCCATGCAACCTATACTTCTACATGTATATATTTTTTGATAATATATATATTTTGCTCATTCTTCATCAATATTCCAAATTTTTTTTTCTAATATCTTAAAGTGAATCCAAACTACTAAAGTTCATATTTTCTATTTTTAGGCATTTGAGTTTGGGTTAATGTCATGAGAGAAAATATAGTTTTGGCCTCAAACCATTCTATTAGGTTATTATTATTATCTATATCTAAATTGATATTAATTTTATTATCATTATATTTACTATTATTCATTAGTTATTTTTTTAGTTTATATTGTTTTTAAAAAATTAATTTATATTTATAAACAAATAAAAAAATATACTCAAATTCTAGTCCATTTGTCATAAGCAAAATCGCAATTAGAACTACTGCTTGTGAATTGTGGTTTGCTTTATTGTAAAAAATAATAATATGCTATTCTGATTTACAACTTTCAAAGGATAGAGTCACAGAGAGATAAAATTAGAGAAAAAAAACTCTAAATTAAGAATGAGAGAGAGGGATAACAGAAGAAAGCAAAAGAGAGGAGAAAGATAGAAAAATGAGAATGAAAAAGTATAAATACTTAATATATAATTATAAAATTTTTTATTTAAAAATTGTTTACTTTTTTAATCTTTTTGAATTTAATTGGGAAGAAGCCTGATAATCATCAAATTTTTGCCCCTGGCCATTGGAATTAATTCCAATGGCTAGGATCTAATCAATTTTTTTTAATTTTTTTTATGGGAACGTGGACTCATTTGCCCGATAATGAAATAGACTATTATAGGCTATAGCTATCAAATGCATGTGTGCATTTGCCTCATGATAGGCTTAGTGCGTGGTCATAGCCATTGTGTGGCATGGATAGAAGTCTCATGATTTGACAACCACACGGCAAAAGCCATGGTCAATGTGGTCGGTATGAGTTTCATTAAAAAAATTTACTCCATGGACATGACAGATACGTATAAATAACAAATTTTAAAAAATCTTATTTTTAAAAAAAATTAAGTCTGGGCATGAGTTGGTCACAAAAATCTAGTTACAAGATTTATTGTGACCCATGACCCATCCCTAGCACCATGTCATTGTCACCATGCCAATGGATCATGCCAACGAGCCAGATACACATGTCATGCTTACCCCAGCATGATAGGCTTTGGCCTAGCATGACCCAAGCCATGCCTCAGGCTAGCACAATCTATATTCAGACATAGTTCTAGATCATGCTCTACTAGGCCAGGAACGACTCAATCAGGATGGACCTCATGTTGTACTAAAGCTGCTCAGCTCACTTGATACCTCTAAGACTTGGTAGAGTGAAGGCTTGAGGAGAGAGAAGTAATATATTCATGTCATTTTCCATGCCATGAATTGAATATACCTTCTATAATCTTATTGATTAGTTACGACATACGTTCCCAGTCATAACTCTACAAAAAAAATCATTATAATCTTTGTACTTTATAACTCTACCAATGAGTTTACACAATATTTTCACTATACAACATAATCTTCTTGGCCATAATATTTTCTTGAAATTATGATCATACTATCTTTAAAATATTAAATAGTCACAATATTATTTCTACATTGTGATAGCCAAGTATCCCACTACTATACTTAGTTGCAATAATTTCTAATGTCATGACTTATTTAATACAAAGTCAAATACCAAGTATCTTGAGTCATAGTATTATTTTCTACAAGGATAGTTTGTTCTAGAGAGTATATACTTTGGTTATGACATTTCCATTTCTCCAGGAAGAAATCACTGTCATAGTCTCCTTTGTGTCATGACTTTGTGCTCCAGCAAGAAATTAACAAAATCACAATCATTCCCAATGTCACAACTTTGTGTTACATTGAGTAAATGCATTAGTCACACTCAATATCAGCACCATAATACTTTGCTCCAAAGAAAAAAGATCAATTCATAGTCATTTCTTGTGTCATGACTTTGAGTTCTAAAAAATATATGTCTTAGTCATGGTTATTCATAACACCAAAATATTTTGCTCTAGAGGGAGATAATTGAATATTGGCATTTATTGCTATTTTAACTATGATACTCTAGAGAAAATTAGATAGGACAAAAAGTCATGATCTAAAGATAGCACTATGACTTCCAACTAAAAGTATAGCACATACCCCCAAATTATATAAGTAGCACTTATAAGATTTTGCAAAACAAAAAAGAAAATATAGAATTGAATTTTGAGCCAAGCAAGCTTAGAACCCTAGGTGCACACCTTGCAATCCCCAATTTGGGCAAATTCAAGATGAGCACAGTATTTTTGATTAGATTTAGGTTTTGGAATTTAGATTCTTATTTGAGCTTTCATTAGGAACTATTGATTTTTTGAGATATCTTTCAAAATATTTTACATGAATTCTTCTTGAATATTAGGCTAAATTTAGACCTAAGATTTGTTTATGTACTTGTTTGTGATTGAAAATTGATTTTGTATGATTTATATCTATATTAATGTTATGATTTGGATGTTCATGGATATGAATATTACATAAAATTGAAATTTAGGATTTTTACTATATTATAGGTTTATAAATATTGGCCGTAGCAAACAATGAGAGGTATATCATGAGACACACTCACATAGTATAATAAGAAAGAAGTGACAACCATTATAATTTTAATACATGAGATAAGCTTATATGTAAAAATCTAAGATTGAGGTAAGTTTAATTATTATAATTATGGTGCTTATGAAGTCGAAAGAATGAATGCACTTATAACCAATCAATTATAAATATTCTAGAAGAACTGATATTGAGTAATCTAAGAGTTCAATATAATATTTATTCTAAAAGTTTCATCATAATTGTGAATAATATGTCGATCATGGTAGATAGTAATAGGTAAGTCTTGAGGCACATATAAGAGTAGGTGATTTGTATGGTGATGATAACCCTATAAGTCTATTTATCTTTTATTCTTTTCATATTATAAATTCATAGAAAGACATGTTAATTATCATGAGTATAGTGCTTACGAAGCTAAAAATATAAATATATTTATTACCACGTTATCTCGCATCTTTAATATATTAGAGATTAGAGAAGAAAAGAATATATTCAAAAGAATTATCAAGGATAGTTGATATATTGTCTAAAATAAATAAACATGCAAATAACTCACGAATAGATCAATGTGTGGCTTAAATGGTAAAATATCAAGAAGATAACTATAAGTAAATCATCCTTGATAGTAACAGTTTAAGAATGATAGCTATCTTGTATGTCAAGAGAGCATTGAAATATTTTCACAGAAATCTATCCTCTGTTTGATAGTCAAGCATAATATTGGCAAAATATTAAAGAAATAACATGAGGTACAAGAAAGTGAGTCAACTCTAGGGTCTAAGTATCTTTCTAAAAATCTAATTTTATGAACTCAACTTGAGCAATAATTAATTTACTATTGATTAAAATGAATACTAACACAAACCTTATGTGATTAATATTTAAACATATATTGATTTTATTATTTATATGATACATATACTTGCAAGCCTATATTGAACAAGAGATAATTGTCCAACTAGATTTTGCACTCATGTCAATCAATAAGTTTTGACACCCTCACAAAGTTGCAATAAATTTTTGGTACCATTACCAAAAATTTATTGATTAATTATAGTTTAATTAGTCAACTTATATTCACATAACTATCTAAGAAAAAGGATAATTTTATTTTTTGTTGTTTGGATATATTTATTATTTAATGTTTATATTGTATTTGTAATTTTTTTATTTTGTATCTACTATGCCTACATGAGCAGAAATTCTAATTTTGAGTTAATATCTCTTGACCAAGAAATTGAGAGAATAACAAGAGCAATACAAAAATAGAGAGCTAAGAGAGTTCATTTGAAAGGAACTGGCATTAATAAAGACTAATAATATAGTGAATGACAAACTATCCAACAACCCAATCATTATCATATATTGAGTAATTATTGGTAGACGATTATGATAAAAAATTATTCTAAGATTTAAATACAATTTGTGCAAGTGAATTATGTTGAGTTAAATGAGTTTGATAGCAATGATACAATATCAGTACAATGGAAGAATTTTTAAAAATCCAAATAGTGGGATCACAACTTTCTTTGAGTTATGAGATATAGGGAAGATGAATAGAGTAAGCCCACATATAATATGATATGTCTCTTTCCATTACTTTTGAAAGGTAAAGCCCTGAGTTAATTATAATGTTTATTTAGATGCTTGATTGAGAATTGAGAAGAAAATGTGCAAGTCATTCTCATCAAGTTCTTTCTATCTCAAATCACCTCTAAACTATAAAGAGAAATAAACTAATTTTGACAAGAAAAGTATGAGATAATATATGATGGTTATAACCGATTCAAAAAACTTTTGAGGAGATACTCATAATATAAATATGAACTATAATTCCAAACTCAAACTTTCTACAATGGACTAAACAACATGATGAAATATGCAATTAATATAGTCTCGGGTAGTTCTCTCATGAACAAGTCACTTGAAAAAATATATTATCTATTTGAAGAGCCAGTGAAGAAAAACTATTAAACTCTAAATGATCAAGTATTTAGAAAGATACAAGCCAAAGTATTAGGAATAGATACTTTGAAGAGCCAAAGTATCATGGAAGCAATGATAGATGTATTTATTAATAAATTTGGAGCCCAATATAAGAAAATACTAAGTGTGGAAAAATGTTTGTTTTGCAACAATAGGAAATAAGAAATTTTGACATCATATATTAAGTAGAGAAAACCAATATTTTGTAGAATTGATAGTATTTATGCCAACTCAACAACAATGTCTCAATACACTATCATCTGAATTAGAAAAAACATGAACATTTGTCATGTAATAACTATGAGATGTGCAATAAAATATATGCTAATTTAAGAAAAATTTTGGAAACAACTCAATGAGTTATTAATTTCAATGAGCCTAAAGCTCAAATTTTAACAAATTAAAGGGAATAGAAAAGTTGTCACTTGAAGAGAACATATTTGTATTACTAACGTAGACAAAGAAAAGAAATAATACTCAAGAGGAATAGATATATTAAATTGAAATGAGGATAGAAAAATGAACACAATAATAAAGATAATTGAGAATCAACTTAGATAACTAACATTATTGATGAATGAGAATAGCATGAATAGACTAATAAGAGATATTAAGGCAAATCCTAGTTATGTCTATTCATTACACTTATAAGTGATATGGAATTTGAGGGGCAACAAGCAGATAATAAAGCTAAAAAGAGAGCTAAAATAGAAGAGGAAACTATGATTGAAGAAGTAATAAATTTTTTAAAAATCATTGTATTCCTATAACTCACTACCCAACTCTTGCCCCAGACACTGAAAAATGAAGAAGTGTAGAAGGAAGAGGAAATATTGATGACCCAAAGAAGTGATGATTTAAAGGTTATACAAGAGAAAGACTATACACAAAAAATCTCTTCCTTCTAATCTTCCTTTTAAGTATTTTAGAAAGGAAAAAATGGATGAATAGTGTGAGATTTTTTTAATATTTTTTGGAAATTGAAAATTAAAATTCTATTTTTAGAAGTCTTATCATAAATGCCAAATTACATAAAGTTTTTGAAAATATAATGATTAGCAAGAGAAAGTTAAAGGCCTATGAAATGGTAAATATAACTAAGAAGTATGACATTATAATTCAACATAAACTTCAAATAAAGATGAAAGATCTAAGTAGTTTTATAATTCTATACATTATTGATGAGCACACTTTTTAGAAGTAGCTAAGTGACTTAAGATCAATTATGATTTTAATGTAATTGTCCATAGTGTGGAGGATAAACCTAAGTGAGATGACTCTAATCACTCTTACTTAAAATAGATGTTCATTTAGTATAATTTCTAGATAGTATTAGTAAAGATGTATTGGTAAATATTAGTAATTTTTTAGCATATTTTGTTATGCTAGATATGAAGGAAGAACAATATCCTTTATTAATATTGGGCTGACTATTTTAGCTACTAGAAAGACATTAATAGATCTCAAGAATTGAGAGTTCATACTTTATGTGGGTGAAAAACAAGTAAAATTTAACCTTTACTAATATATAAAATTGAGATTATGATTAGAAAGCTTACTAGAGAATAAATAACTTTCTACATGCCAGGATGAGACAAAAAAATGTACTTCATATAGATAAATGTTGGCTCGATGAAGAAGGATAAGAAGAAAAATCAGATGAAATTTGGATTAAATAAAATAGTAGGAGTGAAAATGAAAAAATGAAGAAGAAAAAGAAGAGAAATTTGAAAAAAGAAATAAAAGAAGAAGAAGAAGAAATAAAAAAAATATGAAAAAGAAGTATTAGTAATAGAAGAATAAGAAAAATAATAAGTAGAAGAAAATGAAAAATAAGAAGTATAAGAAAATGAAAAAAAAAAGAAGAGGAAGTAGAAGAAGAATAAGTTGAAAAAGAAGAGAATGTGGAAGAAGAAGAAGTTGAAGAGGAAAAGAAAGAAGAAAAATAAAACAAAGAAGAAGAAAAATAAAAGAGAAGAAGAACAAGAAAATGATGAATAAAAGAATAAGAAGAAAATAAAAAGAGGAAGAAAAAAAAAACAAGAAAAAGGAAAAGAAGTGGAAGAGGGAGGAGGAAGAAGAAAAAAAAAGAAAATGAAGAAGAATTATAAAAAGAATAAGAAGAAGAGAATAGGAGGAGAAAGAAAAATAAGAAGTAAAATAAGAGAAGAACAATAAAAAGAAGAAGAGGTTGAAATGAAGAAGAAGAAGAAAAAAAATAGAAGAAGAAAAAGAATAAGACAAAGAAGAAAAAAATAAAAAAGATGAAGAAGAACAATAA
Organism: Sapria himalayana; assembly: GCA_029783825.1. Taxonomy (NCBI): domain Eukaryota; kingdom Viridiplantae; phylum Streptophyta; class Magnoliopsida; order Malpighiales; family Rafflesiaceae; genus Sapria; species Sapria himalayana. The sequence continues at coordinate 324,863 of JAREIK010003135.1, read as the reverse complement.
GAGGATGGAGAGGAAGAATAATAATAATAATAATAAGTAAAAAAAGAAAAAGAGGAAGACAAAGAAGAGGAACATAAAGAATAAAAAGATCAATAGAAGAAGGAAAAAGAATAAGGAGAAGAAGAAGAGGAGGAGAATGAGGAAAAGAAGAGGAAAAAAAATAAGAACAAGAGGAAGAAAAAGAAGAAAAGAAGAAGAAGAAAAAGAAGAAAAAGAAGAACAAAAAAAAAGAAAAAGAAGAAAATAATGATGAAGTAGAAGAAGAATGACAATAATAAAAATAAGAAACCAAAAAAGAAGAAGAAGAGAAATAAGAATTAGAAGAAGAAGAATAAGAAGAAGAAGAAGAAGTGAAAGAAAAATAAGAATAAGAGGAAGAACAAGAAGAATAAGAAAAAGAAGAAGATTTGGAATACCAAAAAGAATAAGAAGAAAAAAAAAGAAGAGGTAGGATACCAAAAAGAATATGAAGAAGAAGAAAAATATGATGATGATGAATAAGAAATAAATGAAATAGAATGAGAAGATGAAGAAGAAAAATAATAAATATAAGAAGAAGAAGAAGATGATGATGATGATGATGAAGAAAAAGAAGAGGAAGAAAAAAAATTAGAAGAAGAAGAAAAAAAAAGTAGTAGACAAATAAAAAGTGGAATAAGAAGAAGAAAAAAAAGAAGAGGAAGAAGAAGAGGAAAAAGAAGAAAAGAACAAAAAACAGATGAAAAAAATGAAGAGAAATAGAAAATAGAAAAAGAAGTAGTGGTAAAAGAAGAAGAAGTAGAAAAAAAATTAAGGAAAAATAAGAAGTGGAACATGTAGAACAAAAAAAAAGAAAAGGAGGAGGAGGAGAAGAAGAAGAAGATGATGATGATGAAGATGAAGAAGAATAATAATAATAATAATGAGATGGAAAATAGGAAAAGAATGTAGAAGAATTGAATAAGAAGTGTGAGAAGAAGAAGAAGAAGAACAAGCCATAAAGTGGAATTAGAAGAAAAAGATAAAGAATGAGATGAATAAGAAGAATAAGTAGAAGATGTAGAGGAGGAGGAAGAAGTCGAACAAGAAGATCAAAAATAAAAAGTAGAATAAGAAAAAGAATAATAAGAAGAATATGATGATAATGATGAAGAGGGGGGAGGGGGGAGAAGAAGAAAATGATAGAGAAGAAGAAAAGAAGGAGATGAGGAAGAAAAAGAAAAACAATGAGATGATGAAGAAAAAGAAGAAGAGGAAGATGTTAATGATGAAAAGAAGAAGTGGAGGATGAAGAAGATGATGTAGAAGAGGAAGAAGCATAAGTATATGACAAAGAAGAACAAGAAAGACAAAAAGAAAAATAATAAGATGAAGAAGAACAAGAAAAGGAAAAAGAGGAAAAATAAGAAGAACAAGAAAAAATAGAATAAGAGAAAAAAGAAGAATTATAAGAAGAGGAAGAAGGTGTTGAAGATAAAAAAGTATAAGAAAAATAATAAGAAGAAAAATAAGTAGAGGAAAAAGAAACAAAAGAAGAAGAAAAAAAAAGAAGAAAAGGAATAAGAAGACGAAAAAAAGGAAGAAAAAAAAATACTAAGAATAAAAACAATAATAGGGGTAAAAATGCAAAGGGAAAAAATACAAAGAGGCGGATAAAAAGAAAAAGAATAATAAGAATAAGAGAAGAAGAGGAGGAGAAGGAAGAAGAAGAAAAAGAAAAAGAGGAGCAAGAATAAAAAGAAGAATTAGGAAAAAGAATTAGAAGAAAAAACCGAGGAGGAAAATGAAAAAGAAGCAGAAGAAGAATAAGAAGAAGAAAAAGAAGAAGAAAAAGAGAAAATAAAAGAAGAAGAGGAAGAATATGATGAAAAAAATGAGAGCTTGAAGAGAATGAATAATAAAAATAGTAAGAGTAAGAAGAAGAAGAAGAAGAAGAAGAAGAATAATAATAATAATAATAATAATAATAATATTAAGGGGAAGAGGAAGAAAAAGAAGCTGAAAAAGAAGAATAATAAGAAGAAGACCTATAGGGGGTAGAAGAAGAAGTAGTAATAGCAAAAGAGTGGAAAAACAAGAAAGAATGAAAAGAAGAATAATTGAAAGAAGTAAAAGAAGAGGAGGAGGATGAAGAAGAAGAAGAATAGAAAGTATAATAAGAAGAACTGGAAGAAGAAGAAGAATAGGAGGAAGTGGAAGAAGAACAATAAAAAGAAGAAGAAGATGATGATGATGATGATGAGGTAGAAAAAGAAAAAGAAGATAAAAATAAAAAAATATGAAAAAGAAAAAGAATAGTTAGTAGAGGATGAGGAGGAGAAGAAAAAAAAGTAAAAGAATAGAGGCAGAAGAAGTAGAGGAAGAAGATGAAGAAGAAGAAAAAGAATAAAAAAAATGTATAAAGAAGTAAATGAAAAGAAGAAGATGATTAAGTAAAAAATGAAAACAAAGGAGACAAAAAAGATAAGAAAAAAAGAACAAGAATAATAAATAGAATACTAATAAAAAAGAATTAAAAAGAAAAAAAAAGAAGAAGAAGAAGTAGTAGTAGTTGTTGTATAAGAGGAAAAAAAAGATGAAGAAGAAAATAAGAAAAAGAGGAAGAGGGAGGAGAAGAGGAGGAGGAAGAAGAAGATGAGGAGGAGGAAGAAGAAGAGGAGGATGAGGAGGAAGAAGAAGATGAGGAGGAGGAAGAAGAAGAGGAGGAGGAAGAAGAAGAAGAAAAGGTGGAGGATGAAGAAGATGAGGAGAAAGAGGAGGAGGAGACGGAAAAAGAAGAAGGAGAAGCAAATGAGGGAGAATAAGAAGAATAAGATCAAAAAGAAGAAATTAGAGGAAGAATAAGTAGCAGTATAAGAAAAGAGGAGCAATAAAAAGGAGGAGAATAATAATAATAATAATAATAATAATTAGAAAAAGATGATGTACAAGAAGAAGAAGAAAAAGATGAAAAAGATAATGAAAAGAAAAAGAAGAGTAGGAAGAACAAGGAGAGAGAAAAATAAGAGGAGCATAATCAAGAAGAATAAGAAAAAGGAGTATAATAATAATAATAATAATAATAGGAAGAGAAAGAATTAGATAAGTAGAAGAATAATAATAAGAAGAACAAATGTAAAAAGAAGAACACAGAAAAATAAAAGAAAGAATAAAAAGATGTGGAGGATAATGATGAAAAACAAGAACATAACGAAGATAGAAAAAAAATAGAATATGTACAGTTAGAAGAATAAATAGAAAAAGAAGTTGAGGTGGTGGAGGAGGAGAAAAAAAGAAGAAGTAGAAGAAGAAAAAGATAAATAGGAAAAAATATCCAATGAATAAAAGAATAAGAAGATGAAGAAAGTGAATAAGAAGAAAAGTAATTAATGAAGAGGAAAAAGATAAGCAAAAAAGAATAAAAAGAAAAAAAAATATGAAGAATAAGAGGAAAAAGAAATAAAAAAAAGAAGACAAAAAAAGTTGATGAAGAAGAAGAACAAAAAGGAGAAGAAAAAGAAGAACTAGAAGAAAATGAAGAAAATGATGAAGAAGTAGAAGAGAAAGCAAAATAAAAAGAAGAAAAAAATAAATAAAAAATGTAAAAGAAAAGAAGATGAAAGAGTAAGAAGAAAAAGAAAAGTACAAGAAAATGAAAAAAAAATGAAACAAAGGAATAAAAAGATGAAGAAAAAGAAGAAGAAGAAAAAGAAAAGGAAGTAGAAGAAGAAAAAAAAGAAAAAAAGAAGAAAAAAAAGAAAAACTACAAGAAAACGTCTATTTAGCTAGGTATAAATCACTAGCTATTTAGCGAGGGATTAGCTAGAAAATAACAAGAGATTTTTGATTTTACATTAAATTAAAAATTTGCGACAGATTAGTACGTATTAGCTAACGAAATGTTTGATTGCAAATTTTCTGTCACTAATATCATCATAGATATTCATGTAATAAAAAGTGGGAATTTTAGTAATGGAAATTCCCTAACTAATTAGAACGAGACAAAATCTATCACTAAATAATTATCTGCATTTATTTTTTTATGATTTTATATATATTTGGAAGTGATTATTCTTTAAATATTTATTTTTTTCAAAACATATGCATTTAGCTAGGGATTTTTTTCTCGCTATTTGGGCTAGTGAAAATTTCCGTCGCTAATCTTTAATGATTTAATTTTTTTTTAAGCATTATTTATTTTAATATTTTATGTAATTATCTATATTAAAGATATGTCATAGTCTATAGATGAGCGATCTTTGAAAGACACAATCTCATCATATAATTATATTAATATGATATTATAAATAAAAAATTTCATAAATATATAAATACAAATAAAATTTTAAATAAAATAAGACAAAAATAACTATATTTTGATTATAAATTATTTAAAAAATTATACAAAATATTTTTTTGAAATTTTTAATTATGATATTTAAATATTTGTATTAAAAAACATTATATAATTTATTATATAATTATAATAATTTTTAAAATATTTTAATTAATAAATAAACATAAATAAAAATTACTACTAATAAAAATATAAAATAAACAATTGTTTGATTAAATAAAAAAAATTATACAAATATATAAATTAACGAATAAACAAGTAAATATTTATTATATTTAAAGTAAAAAAAATATTTTTATGATTATAAGAATCTGTTAAAAAATAATGACTAAAAGATTTGAAAATTTTGAATCATAAAAAAAAATTCAAAATTTTCATAAAATTTAAAAGAAAATAAATTAATATTTAAATATTAATACATATATGTTTTAGTTACATCAAACAAATTTTAATGATTTAAAAAATAAATATCTTAATATTATTATAAAATGAACACTTCAAAGAATCAAATTTATAATAACTAAAAGATTCAAATTTTATCTCTTTATAATTATTTCATATTATATTAATAAAAAATAAATTGAATTCTTAAAAATTTATTACCATAATATATATATATATATTATGAAATACTTTATTCTTATATAATATTATTTTATTTATTTATGAAATAATATCATTTATGGTTAAATAAAAATCTATTTTAGTTTTTTATTTAAATTATTTATTTTTTTTAGTTTTAGTTTACTTTTATATTTTTGTCTCTTTTATTTTCTATATATTTACATCCAATTTTTTATTTATAGTTTCTGTGAAAAATAAATGCTACGGCATTAAGCACTTAAAATTTTTTCTATCTTTCAACGGCGAAGGGAGGAAAAGCGAAACGAGACTACGGGAGCAACCTACAAAATCTACCTCTTCTTGTTACTAGGTAATATTATCATTGCTATTCTCCTTCAGAATGCTATATACATATATTTGTCTCTCTCAATTTGATTACCACTAGCGGAGTTTGGTTTTTACAAAATATTCAGGTTTGATTTTTTTTTTAATTTTCCCCCAATTTTTCTACTTTTTTCTTCTATTTTCATATCATTTATATGATTTCGACTCTACACCATTTTATGAAACAATAAATGGTTAGTGTAAACTTTGTTCTTTTACTATTTAATTTTTTATGATTTTATGGATTACAAATACTAAATGTTTGCATATTGTTTTCTACTTTTGGAACTTTAGAAAAAAAAATATGCTTAATGTTTTCTGCTTCTGTAACTTAAGAAAAAACAAACTTAATGTTTATGAGTTTTATTTTTCTTATCTCCAGAAAATATTATAAACCAATAACATTATATATAAACTTTTATACATTTATATAATCATATGACATTATATATAAATGTCTATACTTTAATATATATATAAATGTATTACATTATATATATATATATATATATATATATATATATACACATTGATATGTTTATATAAACATATAATGCTATATATAAATATTTATACATATGTATTAATGTTTATAAATATCTATACAACATTTACATAAAACTATCTATATATATATATATATATAATTTTTTATATGACAATTATATAACATATAAAATGTTTTTACATTTTTGTAAATATTTATATAACATATTAATTGTTATATAAGTATATAATATTTATCATCTTTATATAATTAAAAGTGTTATATAAAAGTGTTGCATATAAAATTTATAATTTTATAAAATGATATATATACTATATAATTTTATAAAAGTGTTACATATATATAATTATATATATGTAACATTTATAAAAATATATTAAACACAAATATTATATTTTAACACTTGTATAATTATATAATCATATGTCATTATATATAAAAGTATTTATAACTATATTTATAATTATGTAGACTATTTTTATAACTATATTTATAACTATACATTACTATTTTTAACTATATAATAATTTATAACTACATGTATAATTCTATATAACAATATTTCTAACAAAATATATTATATGTATAATAATATATAACTATATATAATTGTATTTTACTATATGTATAACTATAAAAATATTATATATAACTATATCTTTAACTACATACATATTTATAACTATGTGTATAATTATATATAAATATTTGTATAACTATGTAACACTATATAATTAAATATAACTATATTTGTAACTCTGCATACATATATGTATTCATATAATTAAATCTATATATTTGTTTATAACTTTGTGTATATTTATGTATGTCTACTTAAACTACCTGTATGAATATATCTATATATAACTATATGTTTAACTATATATAACTATATTTTTAACTATATATACTATAGGTATAAGAACATATAAATATAAATAATTGTCTTTGATTACATGTATAACTATAAAAACATTATACATAACTATATTTAAAAATATAATTAACAACATATATTTAATATACATTTTTATATATTAGTATATAAAAATGTATTTTACTATATCTATACCTATAGATAACTATATGTATACATATATAAACTTATATGAAAGATATATATACCTACATGTATAAATATAAGTATAACTATATGTGTAACTATATGTATAACCACATGTAACTATATTTATAATTACATGTATAATAATATACAACATTATGTTTAACTACATGTGTATAACTATATATAAATATTTGTATAACTATGTAACACTCTATATAATTAAATATAACTATATTTGTAACTATGTACACACACACACACACACACACACATGTATGTATATATATATACAACATATGTCCTATATGGAGTCACAGTTAGTGGCCTAGATGCAACAGATAGCATTCCAAGATCTAGATGCGAAACCACGTAGGAGTGGCTAGCACAAATACACCAACTAATTATGAGAATGAATTTGTATCAGAATTATTTATGAACTATTTTTTATTTTTCTCTATGTGTAGCTAAATAGGATGAGACGTTTTTGGTGGTATCATTTTTCTTTATTCTGGTTTTGTTCTTTGTTTTTCCAGTTAACCTAACCATGAATCTTTCTAGGACATTTGATGTGAGACGCATGAATAAATTCTGATTCAAAACCTTCAGACATTGTCACGGTCCTTCCTATGGATGAGTTCAATCTTTACCAATCTCTGCTGGATCAAAAGGAGGCTGAACTACATATTTCTGAAATATTTTATTTTTGTACTCTTTCTCTCACTAAACATCATTTGCTAGCAATCTTTTAGATAATTGTTGAAGTTGTATGACTATCAACTCAGATTCGTGTTTGTTCATGTCTATAATTACTATTTTTATATATCTGTGAATGTGTATTATTTTTATGGAGTGCATATTGTTTCCAGCCATGGATGTGTACGACAATGAACTATTATGTGGGTACATTGTTACATACAACAGAAGTGATCGTGCTTGCATCGAACCAAGAGAAGAACCATATGACAGCAAAAACTACAGGGTTGATGGACTAACACAATGAATCTAAGCGATCAAAATCATTGGCGCAAGCAAACAAAAAGGAGAATAAATGTTCTAGGAAAGCTGCACACGAGCATGGTGCTGTGGGGAGTGGCGGTGCAGAGCAACCCCTTTATAGGCCTTGAGATTGGGAGAGAGTGTTGGTTGTAGGGAGGCAGGGTGCGAACTTTGATGTGCCAAGCCTGGTCGTGGCTTGTCTTCCAGGTATTCCTCTAAGAGTTTTTATATATATATTTGAAAATTTAAATATTCTTCGCATTTCTTATTAATGTTGATAGTGATGTTTTGTGCCTTCTTTGTGAAGCATAAATGTGATAATACTTTACATGCTGTTCTATATCTATATCTATACCTGTTCTATATCTATAAGACATCCATATATACTGTAGTGTATATGTAGATATACTATAGCATGTATGTACATATATACTCAGTATAAGTACTATATATCTTATTGATGTTTGATATTGTTTATGTTTTGTGGGTGCCATGTTCTCTACTTTATTAATTGATATGTTGTTCTATTGATAACTTTTTGGAGGAAGAATTAGTATGTCTTACACATTGAGGCATGCCTGGAATACACAGGTACACTTCGAGAATGATATAGAGGTTATTCATCATGTGAGTTGCCCTAATAAAAATAACATGTTATATAAGGGCATTGTTTGTATGAGGTTATTCATCAAGTGTATTATATTTATTTTATGTTGTGTGATTTAATGTTTTACATGGTATCAAAAGCGACCCCAGGGAAATCTAAACTCTCGAGGGGGGTGGGGGTGGATGTCTGAAAGAGCCATAAACCCCTAGAAGGAGTGCATCAACTGTGCACTAGCTACCACGAATACCCACGCATTGTGTGCTATGCAAATCTTCTCATGCTCACCGTATGTTATCGAAACCATCGCACTCCCACTGTGTTATTGAAATCATTGCTCACAAGGCTTAGGCATCGATTCCAACTACATCAATGCCATATGTGGCCCATAGGGGTGGATGTTGCCGAATCTGAGTTTTATGAGCTGGATAAGATGCTCTACGACCTCAAATACAAGCAAGAGGTGAGATGTTGATTTCTCTGTGAGCTCGTAACAGGCTTGGCATAGCATTGAGCCTTCTTTTTAAGGAGAACCCGATTACATCAATGACAAACTACATGCATTGAAACTATGAAGTTGTGAAAAGAAGCTGGATGGACTATTATAATGGCAACGGAGTGCAGGTAAAACATCTACTCGAACATCATGATAGGTGATTTGACAAGCATCTTGATGAAGTATATTTAGTATTCTTGTTGATTGAACTCATGTTCTTATGGTTAGAGTAATGTTTGTTCACAATAGTGTTGAGATAAGATTTTCCTAATGATGATAATGAGAGGTTAAAAAAAAATTTATATGCAGTAGTAATAAAGTTTTCTTGTTTGATATAATTTTTTCTGCACATGATATATTCATAGATTTTATACTTTCGTGAATGATATTAATACTAGCTTTTAACTTCTCATGCATCGAAGCAAGATTAATTATACATGCTTACAACTATCAATTATTCTTTTACATGGTCATTAATTTTTCCTAAAAAAAAGTTTTCTTATAATTTTCTCAAGCAAAAAACTTAAAAATAAATTTTAGTTCACGTGGGATATGTAGATTAGAAAAAATATATATATTGATTTTTGGTAATGGATATTTTGATGCACCAATGGTTCAGTTGAACTAGAAATGTGAAATCCCGGAAAAAAAAGGAATAAATAATTAACATAATTTGATTTCTAAAAAATAAGGGGCAAAATGGTAATTTTGCAATAAGAGAAAATAACCGGAAAATTCTAGAGCCTTAATGATAAAATAGATATCATTATTAAATTCATCTTGGAAAATATAACTACAGTGTTAAATTTCGTTAAATTCTGAGAAAATTAGAATTTGTTATATTTTTACTTAATTATTTAATTATTATAATATATATATATTAAAAAAAATTTGCTCAACCGAAAGACCATGCCACGTCGTCCACACGTGGATGTGCCTATGCGGGTGGTCCGTCGGCTGTGCAGGTGTCAACCTAAAAAAATTATTAATATTATTAATTAATGATAATAAATAAATAAATAAAATAAAAAAAAATAAAAATGTCAGGAATCCGGAAAATAGGAGAAAGGCTGAAATAAAAAAGTTCTGCACCGGAGGGAGAGAGATAGTACAGAAAAAAAAATCTGTGAATCTTCTTTTAATCATAACTGATTATTCTGGAATCGGAATGAAGTAGTCCAAGAGCTAAAGTTACTCTACTCGATGAGATCTTCACATTGATATCAAATTTATAAAGTTTCTGTGAAATTTTCTGAAAGGTAGTGGTTTTCTCTTAACAGAATGTTTTTCTATTTAATGGCCAGAAATGATCATATTTTATATTTCAATTCGAATTGTTAGAAAATTTATGGAAAATAATTAATTGGTGAAAAGTTTTGGTATTTCGTTAGTAATTGTTAGTTCATGGACGAAT